>SJYC01032638.1:0-15793 GCA_006408675.1 Madoqua kirkii | reverse complement strand
TTGCAGTTCTTTTTGTTAAGACAAAAAGACAGTCAAAATATTAAGTTTATTTTTTGACCTTAAGACTTGAAACATAGTTTTTATTACACTAAAATGTACAAACATTAAAATACAAATTCCTTCAAACTGGTAATCATCCATAGTTGACTATCTAACAAAAGAGATTGAACATCAACTAAATAAAAGTATCATCATGTATAAAATAAAACTAGGAGATATTTCTTTGCATTAAAGATCATTTTCAGAATGAAACTTAATGAGCATGGCAAGGACTATACATTTCATCACATTTATTAATACCTCATGTCAAGGCATGTGTGCAATGAATGCTAAAATAGAAAAAAAATCAGTAAACTGCAGTGTTCCCAAATATCTAAATTGTCTGCCTGCATTTTAAATTCATTTAAATGCAAAAAAGTTATTCATCAGTTTCAGTTCTGATATTCTAGTCAGTGAACATGAAAAGCATAATCTATACTCTGCTGATGAAAGTGTTAAATGGTACAAACACTTTGAGAAACAGTCTGGTGTTTTGTTTTTTTTAATTTTTATTTTCTATTTATTTATTCATTTTTCTTACTTTACAATATTGTATTGGTTTTGCCATACATCAACATGAATCCGCCACAGGTGTACACGTGTGTTCACAATACTGAACCCCCCTCTCACGTCCCTCCCCAAAGGGACTGGCAGTTTCTTATATAGTCTTCCGTAATCCAGCATGAGGTCCATAACACTTTTATACAAGAATATATGTAACAGCCAAAATCTGTAAATAGCCCAGAAGTCCATCAAAAGATAATGGATATCATGTTTATAAACTACAATACTACTTAGCAACAGAAATCAGTGAACTGATAAAAGAAGGTCTTAAAAACATTAAGACAGGTGAAAGAAAACAGAAACAAAAGATCCGTACTGCATAAGCTCAATTATATTACGTTTGAGAATAGGCAAGATTTATCTACAGTTTTTTATTTTTAATTAGAACATTGATTGCCTGAGGTGACTGAGGATTGATTAGACAGGGGCACAAGAGAACTTCTGGAGTGATGATAACTTTTTAACTACAGATATGGCTTAAATTACACAGGTGTAGTCATTTGTCAAAACTCATCAAATGCAATATTTAAGATTTGTGTTGCAAATCTTACCTTAAGTATCAAGCACACACGGGTAAATACTGGCCTCCAAAATACCCATGCTGAAATGTTTATGGGTAAAGTATTCTAGCTAATTCCACAACTTGTTTTAAAATAACATTTTTCTTGGGCATCCCTGGTAGTACAGTGGTTAAGAATCCACCTGCCAGTGCAGGGGACATGGGTTTGATCCCTGGTATGGGAAGATCCCACATGCCATGGGGCAGCTAAGCCCAGGCACCACGAGCTACTGAGCCTAAGCTCTAAGACCTAGAGTAGCAACTACTGAGCTCATGTTCTGCAGCTACTGAAGCCTGGTGGGTTAAGCTAACCAACTCAGCATGCTTAAAATTTATTTTCATTATTGTTTCTAATTTTAGGCATTGGATTTTAAATGTTGATTTAGTTTTGCTTTTTAAATTTATAAAGCATTCATATGGTCCCAAAGTCAAAGCTACAGAAAAAAGTATTTTTAGGCAAACACAGCTTCCCTGTATGTTTCTTCTATCCTCTTCTCTCCTTTCCCGATTGGAAATCCATTAATTGTTTTGGGTTTACCTTTTGTTTTTAAAAAGTACAAGCATTTTGTGTGTGTGTGTATATATATGCATATATGTATTTATTTATATGCAACCCCCTTTTAAAGATGAGTACAATTTTTCTATTTTTACTTAATAAGATATCTTGGCTACCAGGCCATAGCACTATATAGAGATAGCACTCATTCCTTGTGTTTTGTTTTGTTTTTAAATACTTCCATGGATTTATTTTCTTCTGCTGTGCTGGGTCTTCATTGCTCCTTAGCCTTTTCTCTAGTTGTGGAGAGCTGGGGGCTTCTCTCTAGTTGCGGTGCGCAGACTTCTCGTTGCGGCAGCTTCTCTTGTGGTGCACGGGCTTCAGTGGTCATGGCCCCAGGCTCTAGGCACAGACTGTGTAGGTAGTTACGGTGCATGGGCTTAGTTTCTCCATGGCCTGTGAGATCTTCCCAGATCAGGGACCTAACCTGTGTCTCCTGCCGATTCTCCGTTGCCAGACAGATTCTTTATCACTGGGCCAACCCGGAAGCCCAGCAGTCATTTCTTTTTTTAACAAAATTTTTTATACTCTTTTAAAGGTTACTTTCTATTTAGAATTATTACAAAATATTAGCTATATGTTTCCTGTGTTGTATGATGATACATCCTTGTAGTCTTACCTTATGCCCAGTAGTTTGTCTTTCCCGCTTCCCCACCCCTGTATTGCTCCCTCTACTGGTAACCACTCATTTGTTCTCTTTTATCTGTGAACCTTATTGTCATTTTCACTAGTTTATTTTTTTAGGTTCCATGTATAAATCATGTCATATAGTGTTTTTGTCTTTCTCTGTCTGACTTATTTCGTTTAGCATAATACCCTTCAAGTCTATCCACGTTGCTGCAGATGGCAAAATTTCATTCTCTTTTTTTAATGACTGAGTAGTCTTCCACTGTATATATACCACAGCTGCTTTATCCATTCATCTGTTGATGGACACTTGGGTTACTTTCATATCTTGGCAATTGTGATCAATGCAGCTGTGAACACTAAGGTGTATGTCCCTTTTCAAAAACCCCACTAAGGGTTTTTTTGAGTACCCATTCCTTTTTACAGTCTATTCTTGCAGTTTGTCAAGGAATAGTAAATCCATATCTAATTTTGCTAGTATTGCCAAAGGAGGAGTCCATGCACCTCCATACAGAATTTACCAATTTGCATTTCCAACAGCTGTGTGTAGGAGAGTGCCCATTTCACCCTCAACTTCATCAACAGAACTCATTAAACTTTGGAATGTTTGCCAGTAACTCAAAAAGGGAGAAATGATACCTCAATGTCGTTATTTAAAATAAACTTTTAACTTGAGAATAGTTTAAGATTTGCCAAAAAAGTACAAAGATAGTATAGAGAATTTCTATATACCACATAACCATTTTCCATTTTAGCATCTTACATTAATATGACACACTTGTCACAGTTAATGAACCAATGTTAGTGTAGTCCTGTTACTCAGATTTCCTTAGTTTTTACCTGATATCCTCTTTCTGTTCCAGGAGCCCATGTAGGACACTACGTTACATTCAGTCGTCGTGTCTCCTTAGTTTCCTCTTGACTGTGACAGTTTCTCAGTCTTCCTTTGTTTTGATGACCTTGACAGTTTTGAAGAGTACCAGTCAGATATTTTGTGGAACAGCCCTCATTTGACATGTGCCTCATGTTTTTCTTGTGATTAGATTGCAGTTCTGGGTTTGGGGGAGGACTGCAGAAATAAAGTGCCGTTCTCATAACATTGCGTCAACGGTACATCGTGGGCCTAACTTAGCACTGCTGGTGCGGACCTTAATCTCCTGGCTCAGGGAGTGTTTGCCAGGATTCTTCCCTGTTAAGATCTTCTCTTTCCCCCTTTTCGTACTGTGCATTTTGGAAGGAAGTCACTATGCACAGCTCACACTTGAGCTCACCTCTTTAAGAGCAGAGTATTTACACAAATTATTCAGAATTCTTCTGCATGGGAGATTTATATCTTCTCTCTAATCTGTTTATTTACATCATATCAGTATGGACTCATGGGTATTTGTCTCATATTTTGGCTATAATTCAATACTGCTTTCATTTTGTTGCCTAAATTGTTCTAGCTTTGGTCTTCAGGAGCTCTTGCAGTTGGCTCCTGTATCCTTTGGACATATGTCCCATAATTGTGGGGGGTTTTGTTTTTACTTTCAGCACTAACTCACTTTCTGGCACTATAAGATGCTCCAGGCTCATCTTGTATAGTTCCTGCTTCAGTCCTAGAATCAGCCATTTATCCAAGGAACTCTGGATCCTTTTATTGTAGGGTGTGTACTAGAACTGTAGAAGTGTGATCTGGGTGCTATGTGTGTTCTGCTGCTAGGGTGTCATCCCTTTCAGCTCGAGCAACAAGGAAATGCATGTATGTGTACTCTCCCCAGGATAGCACAGCTCACTACATGCATCTGTGTCAGGTGGTACATGAGTTCATGCTGATGCCTCTTAACTGTAATCCATTACTGTGTGGGTCATCCTGCCTTTCCTCCTTGCTGTCTGTAACCTTTCATTCCAACAGTGAGAAGCCTGGCTCCTACCATCTGCCACCCACCTAGCCCATTGTTCCTTGTTCAGTTCCCACCCACACATATGGGCACCTCAGAACTGCAAACCCATTCCCCCATGTGCCTGGGGCATGTGTACTGTTCCTTTCACCTTCAGTCTTACAGACCCCATTTCCAAAGCAACAGTCAACACCTTTTGCCCCCAGCCCCTTCAGGGAGGTTGCGTCTTATGTTTGTGATACAGTTAGAGCCCCTTTGCAGTCTGTATTCCTTCCTGAGATCCCTTGACCATCTAAATGACATTTTAACAGTTTGTGTACGTTAAGTTTCACTCTTCATGCCATGAAGTCCTGTTGGTTTTGACAAATGCATTCCATCATTATCTAGAATTACATAATAGTTTCACTTCCCTGAAAAGCCCCTCTACTTACTCAACCTTCGCCATTCCAAATCTCTGGCAACTACTGATCTGTTTACCATCTCTGCAGTTTGCCTTTTCCAGATTGGCATGAATGGATTGTTGTCAATGGATTTATATAGCAGCAGTGAGCACACCTCTCTCTCTGCCACCTTTTCCATATATATATTATCTGTATATTGTATATGTATTATATGCTTTATTCTGTCCCCCCAAAATCTGTCCATGGGCTGTATACCATTATGTCCTACATAATGTCACTTTATAAGTCTCAATATTTGCTTTCCCACTCTGTCCTTCTTCAAGAGTGTTTTAGATATTCTTCACCCTTTGTTATTTTTATAAAAATGTTGGTATTGTCAAGTTCCACAAACATGTTTTTCTGGAGTTTTGATTGTGAGAGCGTTGACTCTACAGATGAATTTGAGGAGATGTGATGTATTTATGATAATGAGTCTTTAACTCATGTGCAGGTGCACATCTCTGTTATTTGGACTGCCTCTAATAGCTTTCAGTGAAGTTTTAGAATGTTCTCCATAGAAATGTTATATATCTTTTATCAGATTTACTCATAGGCAGTTGTAATATTATGAAACATTGTAAAACAGAAAAGTAGACTGGAGAACATATGGAACTCACACATACCTGTCATTCTGTTTCTTTTGTATTTTCTATATGCACGATTGTATCATCTATCAGTAATGATGGCTTTGTTTTTCTCTTTCCAGTGCTATCACCCTATTTTTCCTTCTCTTACTGTGCTTGCTATGATAGCTATTGCATGTAAAACAGAATGAGGATAGTAGCCTGCCGTCCTGTTTTCAAAGAAAAAGCTTCAACTTTTTATGTTAGATTATCATATTGCTATCATCAGATCAAGGTTCCACCTGCCTTTAAATTACTGAAAGGTGTTTTAACAATGAATATTAAATTTTATTGGCTGCATTTTCTGCTGCTGTTGAGTTGGTCATATGTTTCTCCCCTGTTCTGTTAATGCGACAGGTTGTGTTGATTGATTTTTAACACGAAAAATCAATTCCTTGTATTAAAACTCAACAGTGATAGGGTGGGTCAGAGTTATCTGTGGTAAAGCTTGGGGAGATGGGGGAAATCATTCTATTCGTATGTAAACTTCCAAAAAATAGAAAAAAAGGAAACGTACCCTGATTCATTCTGCATAAATACTAAAACTTTGCAAGGATAGTATAAAAGAATAAACAAAAAATTTCAATCAATGCAAATTATTACAGAGACAAAACATCAGCAAACATAATGTAGCAACACATAAAAGGCAATAGATCTTACCATAGCTCACTATATTAAGCTCTGACCTCTTCCCCTAATTGTTCTCTATCTTGGCCCATTGTTTGCTTGGTCAAATCACTTGTTTTAATATGTAATCACATTATTTATCTGTTCACTTCTTTTGGTCTGTCTCCCCCTAGAAATTTTTCAGAATTATATTTTAATGAAGGAAATCACTTAAATATTTGTTGTTTGTAAATTGATGTTTTTGGTAAAGTGCTTTTCTGTTTTTCTTTTGGATATTAAGAAGAAACATGGCGACTGTCCTTCTCTCACATTGAAAAGGCCATTTTGAAAAATCACGGAGAATCTAAAACATGCTGTGAAACTGATGGAAGAAAATGTTGCAGGTAAGCTCCTTAATTTTGTAAATGACAGACATACCAATAGAATGCTTAGTTCTTTGCTGACTCTGTAGTTGAAACCTGAAGATTACCACTGCTGGGTTGAGTTCTGGGGGCAGCACATGGCTAGATTGGCCAGGGGTAGTGGAGTGGAAGCATGAAACCAAGGATGCCGGGTCCAAGGGACTAAGGAAAGAATGCTGTTAGAAGGCAATGCTGGGGCCTCCCTGGTGGTCTGGTGGTTAAGGCTTGGCTTCTAATGCAGAGGGTGTGGGTTCAATCCCTGGCTGGGAAGCTAAGATCCCATGTGCCCTGAGGCACTAAAACAGAAAACAGAAGCAGCATTGTAACACATTTGATAAAGACTTTAAAAATGTTCCACATTAAAAAAAAAATCCTAAAAAAAAAAGGGACTGCTAGGGAACAGAGATGTGAGCCTGGATGCTATGGACGTCTGAGATGGGGAAAGAGTGGAGGGTGTGAGTACTAGTCATGACTGGCCATGACAGTTGGGTTTGCCTTAATATTCTGGTTGGTTCAAGGCAATGAATAATAATGTTGCATAATGGGAAGAGACCAAGGACCACTCTTATTGGGTGCTGGTGCTTGCTTTGAGATGATTTAGCTGTGAGGAAGCCAGGGAATGACAAGCCAAGTTTGAAACATCACTAAGATGTGGGTAATTATTTTTCTTGATTAGCATACATGCCATAAAGAACTGAGTTTTGAAAAGAATCCTTCATTTCAGTTTTTAAAGTCGGGCTTTCCTGAGAGCTCAGTTGGTAAAGAATCTGCTTGCAATGCAGGAGACTTCGGTTTGATTCCTGGGTCGGGAAGATCTACTGGAGACGGGATAGGCTACCCACTCCGGTATTCTTGGGCTTCCCTTGTGGCTCAGCTGGTAAAGAATCTGCATGCAATGTAGGAGACCTGGGTTCGATCCCTGGGTTGGGAAGATCCCTGGGGGCAGGGAAAGGCTACCCACTCCAGTGTTCTGGCCTAGAGAATTCCATGGACTGAATATAGTCCATAGAGTTGCAAAGACTCAGACACGACTGAGCAACTGTCACTTTCACTTTCAAAGCTGAAAAGAATAAGGATCACCAAAGTTAAAAGGTTAAAGCAAGAATACCTAAAGTGTGAGCACAGGGGGTCTTTAAGGCTTCACATGCAGGTTTTGAAGCAAGCATTAAGAAAAGTATATTGTTGATAATGCTTAATAATTTCATAAACATTAAATTTTGTCAGCTACCAAAATAACTGAATGATTAATGTAAATCAAAATAAGACAATGATTTTATAAAAATTAAAACTATTTTTCTAAATACTAAATTGGATGAATAATGTAAAATATCTGCTAGTTTTCATGTAGTTGAATTAATCCTAATAGAATACTTAAGCTATGAGTGGGGAAGAGGGAAGGAGAAAATATGTTTTTGAAACTTTTAAAGTATGTATTTGAAAAAATAATTAGGTTTTAGAATGACTCTAGTTATATTATTTATACATATTATTGGGCTGCCCTAGTAGCTCAGCAGTAAAGAGTCCATTTGCAGTGCAGATGTGGGTTCAATCCCTGGGTTGGGAAGATCCCCTGGAGGAGAGCATGGCAACCCATTCCAGTATTCTTGCCTGGAGAATCTCATGGACAGAGGAGCCTGGTGGGGTGCAGTAAAAAAGGTCAGAAAGAGTCCTACAGGACTGAAGTGACTGAGCATGCATGCGCACATTCATACCTTTATTGTTTTTTGTGTCTTTATAAAAAATGTATTACATCTTTGTATGTTTTTCCTGTAAGATGCCTAAAGTTCTTTGTGGAATGAAAAAGGTTGTAAAGAAATAAAAATAAATGCTTCTTTTTTCTGTTCAACAGAAAAGAGTGTTTAAAGCTGATGAAATACCTTTTAGAACAACTGAAAAAAAAGTTTGGAAACCGAAGGGAACTGGATAAGTTCTGTTCTTATCATGTGAAGACTGCCTTCTTTCATGTCTGTACCCAGGACCCACATGACAGTCAGTGGCACTACGAAGACCTGGGGCTCTGCTTTGATAACTGTGTGACATACTTTCTTCAGTGTCTCAGGACAGAACACCTCGAGCACTATTTCATTCCTGATGTCAATCTCTTCTCTCGAGACAAAATTGACAAGCTAAGTAAAGAATTTCTGTCAAAGCAAATTGAATATGAGCAAAACAATGGATTTCCAGTTTTTGATGAATTTTGAAATTTTATTTTTAAGAAGAATCCAAAAATTAGAGTGATATTTTATAATAATTGAAATGTATCACAACAGTGATTGACTAAAATGAATGTAATTATTCAGCCATCAGGTTGCCTTCATCAAGTCTAATCAATATAAAAGGATGGATTATCCTAGAAAAGAGATTATTTAATAGAAGCAAAGGAGTATGTAAGGGTCTCCCTGGTGGTCCAGTGGTTAAGAATCTGCCAATGCAGAGGACATGAGTTTGATGTTTCCTCTGAGAAGATCCCACATGTCTCAGGGCAACTCACCACGTGTCACAACTACTGAGCTTGAGCTCTGGAGCCTGCAAGTTGCAACTGCTGAGCCCATGTGCTACAGTACCCCCTAGAGCCTGTGCTCCATAACAAGAGAAGTCACTACAGGAAAGGTCCTCAAACTACTAGAGAATAGCTCTCATCATTCTCTGCAACTAGAGAAAGCCCTCATGCAGCAATGAAGACCCAGCCATAAACAAATAAATAAACAAGTAGATCTTTTAAAAACAAAAGAGTTTTTAAAATATAAAAGTTTCATCAGAGTGGGGTGAAAAGAAGAACGAAATACAGATCACCTCAATTAAATTCATCAAACACTTATTGAACAGCACTCCTCACCTAGCACAAATATGTGGAAGGTGGCAAAAGACAGTGTTAGAAATGATCATTGCCTCTATGAATGGGTAGATTTTGTTGAACATACGGATATATTTGGAAGCAGGGTCCTGTCCTATGTGATAGGATAGGTAAGAAGGAAATGAAAATATCGGTTCTGCATGTCTTGGAAACTGATTATCTTTTATAGAAAAATATAGGATACTTTACTACATGGCTAAATACAAACATATCTTATTTTCTTTTACTTTAATACTTTTATATGTATTTCTGAAAAAGCAATAATACACATATGGTACAAAAAGAGTATGAAAATGTTACCCTCTCTCCTCTGTCCTCGGGAAGTATTCAACTTGAGGGAGCTGCTGCTTGTTAACTTTATTCTATTCATGTATTTTGCACATTTTCTTATTAGCTGTTTTATAGTTTTCTCATCGTCATTTTATTTTGTTGTCATTCTCATGTAACAACTTCTGTGTGGATTGTCTATATCATTTTTGTATCTCTTCGTGAGTGAGGTTTTAAAATTTATTTCTTGAAATTATCAGTCTTTATGCTTATGTGCAATTTTATGTATCTTGTTTAACAACCTAATGTGTTTGAACATACTAATCATTGGACATTTGGAGAAGAATTTCAGTGATAAATAAGTAGAAAATAGTATGAAAAATAAATAGAAAATCGAGCAGACAAAAATATCCAAGCTTCTTTTAACTCCAGGAAAAATTGTATGCAAGAAGAGAAAATTAATCATAGTCTAGTTTGAGAGTATTGCTCAGCTGTATTTATGAAGTAAAGTAATAACTATTGGCTATTAATTGTATCAGAATTATGATTAGTTATGGAGAAGATAGGTTAACAGTCTGAGTGCTTATGTGTAACAGTGATGGTGGAGTTGAGCTATGTTGGTTTTCTGCTGTGTTAAACTTAACATGAAATTAATGGCTTAAACAATACACATTTATGATCTCATCATTTCTCTGGGACAGGATTCTGGGATGATTCTGTAGAACATCTCACAAGACTTCAGTCAAGGTGTAAGTGAGGGTTGCAATCTTATCCGAGGCTTGCCCAGAGAATTCAGTTTCTTACGGTTGTAAGACTGAAGACTTCAGTTTCTTGGTGACTGTTGGCCAGAGATTGTCCTCAGCTGCTAGAAACTGCCTTGAGTTCCCTGCCATGTGAACCGGCCAGCATTGGCAGCCCTCAGCGTGTCAGCAGTTCGCTGCTGGCAAGGGAGGGAAAAACTCCAGCAAGAGGGTGCAACAGTCCTGTTTCACCTAACAGCGAACACGTAATCGTGTGTATCTCATAACCTTTACCACATAATTGGTTGAAAGCAAGTCACTATTTCTGCCCATACTCAAGGGGAGGGGAATCACTGAAGAATGTTATGTCAGTTTAAACAACCGTATAGTTAGGGGGAAGACAGTTCCCCTAGACCAGTCCTGATACCAATTGCAGCTTGAGGAGGGTCTCCAAATCATTCTTAGGTTTGATAAGTCACTGGAAGATAGAACTCAACTGAAACCAGTATATTCATGGTTACAGTTTATTACAGGGTACAGATACAGGTTTAAATTAGCCAAGAGAAAATGTCCACAAGGGTACCAAACACTGAGGTTCTGTTCTTTTTTCCCTGGGAAGTCATGGGTATGTTTTTATCTCTTGTCATTCATGAATATCAATAAACACAAATACTGCCAAGCAGGGAAGCTCATCTCAGTTGAGAGTTTTTATTGGACCTCAGTGATTGTCTTGATTTAATGCTATGTTTTCAGTTTTGTTATCAGTTATCCTAGCTTTTGGGCTTCCCGGTGGCTTAGTTGTAAAGAATCCACCTGCCAATGTAGGAGACACAGGTTTGATCCCTGGGTGGGGAAGATCCCCTGGAGGAGGAAATGCCAACTATCTCCAGTATTCTTACCTGAAAAATCCCATGGATAGAAGAGCTTGGTGGGCCCTAGTCTGTGAGGTCTCAGAGTTGGACACAATTGACTAACACTTTGACATATGTATATGCATATGCTGGACACAACTGAGTGACTTTCACTTTCACATACATGTATAATTTTACTTATATGTACATACATTATGTGTTGCCAAAATATTTCAGAGTAATCTACACACATCACTGTACTTCATCCCTAAGTAGATCAACATCCTCCCCAAACCAGTAATTCCCTACCTCATACTATTCTCATACTAACAATAATTATCTAACATTACCTGATACCCTTTTCTCCAGCTCTCGAGATCTGAGAACTTTGAAAGGCAGAAGTTCTATCGATAAGTGGTAAGATATTTCCTTTAAGTTTAATAAATGTAGTTGATACATTATGGTTGATAGTCGTTGGGTATAATGAAAAATCTGTCACAGCACAGCACACAGCACATTCTAGCTTTACATGAGTTGAAGAATTTTCATCTTTTATTTCTGGTATGCCAGATTCCTCTTGAAAGCCCTTGATTATTTATCCTGTTTCTTCTGTTTTATCTATGCAACTTAACTACCAGGTAAAATTTGCTCATTTTAGGAAGATATAGTCACACTTGTGAATTCATATTTGACATACAGTGTTCCAGTGGTTAGGAGTTCGCCTTGCAATACAGGGGACATGGGTTAGATCCCTGAATTGGGAAGATTCCACATGCTTGGAGGCGACTAAGCCTGTGTGCCACAGCCACTGAATGTAGCCTAGAGCCTGTCTGCAACAAGAGAAGCCACTGCAATAAGTCTACCCGCCCCAGCTAGAGAAAACAGGTATAGCAAGGAAGACTCCGTGCACACAAAAGGAGTCCATCGTTTTTCACCAAACTCATATTTCTAACTTGTTATTTCTACTTTTACCTTTCCTTTTCTCTCCAATCTGCCTATCAGCTTCTACTTTTACCTTTCCTTTTCTCTCCAATCTGCCTATCAGCAATACCAGGAAACTTACTGCATAAATAAATAAATAATGTAAGGTTACATAATGAAGGACTAATTATATACAAATATAAATACTAAATATTAGTGATTATCATATAGGGAATAGAATACTACACAAAACTATAGGGGAAAGTAAGAAACATGATCAGTTATATGTTTTCATGCAGATGAATTTATCCAGGATTTATTCTAGCATGGGGTGCTAGTCTAAAATGTGAGAAATAGCTGTTGCATATTTTGGTCCCATGAAATCCTTTGACTGTTTCATCTCAAAGTAGGTTAAGTATTAAAGTACTAAATAATATGTGGTAAGTCTAAAAGGCTATGGAAAAAGATCAGTTTGTTTCTTTGGTCATAGAAAAAAACTACTGTGTTAGCTTCTTTTTCACTGCTTTGACAACACTGAAGAAGTTTTAAACTCTTTAAAGGCTGACTTTAACACAGCAATATTATAGGAGATAAAATTTACTTTTCTTTAAATATAGTAAAACCCTATGTAAAAATGTATATACTCCTTAAGTAAAAAATGCTATAGTTCTTAAGATCCATACAAGAAATTTCAACTCAAATTTAAGTACTTGGGGTTTTACAAAAACACAAAATACTGAATTCTACATTTTTAAACACTTGTTTTAAAAATCAGTCAAGTCTCTTCATACTACCATCATGAATCCAGTAATTCCATATATTATTTAAATTTCTCTAAGAAAACTTGAGAAATGTAAAAAAACAAACCCATAAATTGATGTTCCCAAATCCTTTAAAAAATTTAATTTTGATAAAATTCACCATTCTAACCATTTCAAAGTATATAGTCCAGTAGTATGAAGTAGCAGCTATCCTAATTGAGGTGTGGTGATCTTTAATTTGCATTTCCTTAATGATAAGTGCCGAGAAGGCAATGGCACCCCACTCCAGTACTCTTGCCTGGAAAATCCCATGGATGGAGGAGCCTCACGGGCTACAGTCCATGGGGTCGCTAAGAGTCGGACACGACTGAGTGACTCCACTTTCACTTTTCACCTTCATGCATTGGAGATGGAAACGGCAACCCACTCCAGTGTTCTTTCCTGGAGAATCCCAGGGACAGAGGAGCCTGGTGGGCTGCCGTTTATGGGGTTGCACAGAGTCAGACATGACTAAAGCGACTTAGCAGCAGCAGCAGCATTGATAAGTGAACATCTTTTCACTTGTTAGCCATTTGTATGTCTTCAGGAAATGTCATTCAAGTCCTTTGCAAGTTTATTATTTTTTATTTTTTTAATTGAAGTTTAGTTGATTTACTATGCTGTGCCAATCTCTGCTGTACAGTATCTTTGCACATTTTAAAATCAGGTTGTTTTTGTTCAGTTTTAGTTCTCCATGTTGTTGACATAAATCCCTTGTGCTATATGATTTGCAAAAGTATTTTCCCCACAGTTTGTTCATATGGCCCCCTACTGGGCATTTATGCTATAGTCTTCCTGCTGCAAATACTGCTGTAATGTGTAAATCTTTACTTGCATATACAGAGATATTTATAGATTACATTCCTAGAAAGGGAATTGCTGGATCAAAAGGTAAATGGCACCCCACTCCAGTACTCTTGCCTGGAAAATCCCGGGGATGGAGGGGCCTGGTAGGCTGCAGTCCTTAGGGTCTCTAAGAGTCAGACACGACTGAGCAGCTTCACTTTCCCTTTTCAAACTTTCATGCATTGGAGAAGGAAATGGCAACCCACTCCAGTGTTCTTGCCTGGAGAATCCCAGGAACAGGGGAGCCTGGTGGGCTGCTCATTCCTAGAAAGGGAATTGCTGGATCAAAAGGTAAATGGCACCCCACTCCAGTACTCTTGCCTGGAAAATCCCGGGGATGGAGGGGCCTGGTAGGCTGCAGTCCTTAGGGTCTCTAAGAGTCAGACACGACTGAGCAGCTTCACTTTCCCTTTTCAAACTTTCATGCATTGGAGAAGGAAATGGCAACCCACTCCAGTGTTCTTGCCTGGAGAATCCCAGGAACAGGGGAGCCTGGTGGGCTGCCATCTATGGGGTCGCACAGTCGGACACGACTGAAGTGACTTAGCAGCAGCACTTAAAATTGCTGCATTACTACCTAATTGCAGAAGAGTTTCTATCAAATTATACCTCCACCAGCTCCACTATGCTCTTAATGATCTTTCTGTACAACTTAATGTTTTTTTCTCACTTCTCAATTGATACTTCTAAGATACATTAACTAGAATTTAGGTTACAGATAAAGAATAATATCTGTTAGTGACTCTTAGAGATAATACTGATTGTAATACACACACCTAACAAAACCTAGTTAAGCAAAATAGGTATTTGAAGATCCATGTGTTATCAAATTTTACCTCTTTTAAGTAGGCTGGTACCACTTTTCAACAGACAAACTTGTGGGCTTTTCCTTGAGGTCTTCCTAATTTATTCTCCATTTCTTTTTTCAGTTTAATTGCTTTATATCTCTCATATAAGGTCCTCTGAAGCCATTGAATATATTTTTAGGATTGAAATGATTCTTTCAATGTAACAGCTTTTCTACAATATGCTGAAATGCCTCCAGATCTTAAGAGACTCCACAGTGATTACAGAACATCTTCCAAACATATTCCTCTCTGCATTAAGCACTGAATCCTCAAGCTCTAAAACCCAGATTGATCTTACAAAATACCCATCAGTAAGTGCACTGCTCTCTTGCTCACATGGCCCATCAGTTGCTTCCAGTGCCCCTACCTGGGGCCACTGTATGACTTCTATGCCTGAGAATGACCCCTGCTTCCTCTAGAAAATTAATTCACTGGTGATCTAATTATTTCTAGTGATAAGGGTAATAGATACCCTCATACTCTTCCAAAGAAGAGGGGAAAAGAACTTCAGTGTAACTTGATTTATACTCATTATGGTTCAGCTAGCAAAATAGAATAAAAACAGCAGCAGCAAAACCTCAACTGTGCCATTCAAACAGCAATTTGGAATCTAAATGGTCCGCAGTTATTTAAACAGCATGTTTCAGTAGTTTTATGATGATGCTCACAGGGAAAAAAAGATACCCTTACATATGCCAACTTTGACACTGAGTATAGCTATATTGAGGCACTATGGAAATAAAGCCAAGACTGGAATCGGAAACAGCTACATGCCACTAATCACAGAAGCGTCTGATGGTTCTGGAACAGGCCAAAAAGACAGGGGGAACATAGCAAAGCAGGTTCTGGTCAGCAAGAGAGTTGGCTTTACTGCTCAGCAGTAAAGAATCCACCTGTAATGAAGGAGATGTGGAGACATGAGTGATCCCTGGGCCAGGAAGATCCCCTGGAGGAGGAAATGGCAACCCACACCAGTATTCTTGCCTGGGAAATCCCATGGACCAAGGAGCCTGGCAGGCTATGGTCCATGGGTTTTCAAACCTTTGGACACCACTGAACGACTTCAAATGAAAAAAACAAGGTAAGAATAGTCAGGAAAATGAAGAGCCAGGGTTAGCTCTTTTTGTGGGTAGACTGTGCTTACTTAACCTGCTCTTCCATTATCCTCTATTCTGTACACATATTCTTTGATGTTCCAGAAAGTTGCAGAGGAATGTAAACATCCAAACTCATTCTATGAAGCCACCATCACCCTAATATCAAAACCTGACAAAGATGTCACAAAAAAAACCCTACAGGCCAATATCACTGATGAACATAGATGCAAAAAACCTTAACAGAATTCTAGAA
>SJYC01032637.1:0-25807 GCA_006408675.1 Madoqua kirkii | reverse complement strand
AAAAAAAAAAAGTGGCGCCCAACAGTGGTTAACTGCTACAAGAAGCACTAATTCTAGCAGAACACACAGTTTTAAAAACTGCTGCTATAAATCAAGAGTGAGTGGTTAGAAGGTAGATTCTTGAAAATGAAATAACCATCCACGATTTAGTAAGATGCGACACATTATTTGAAACTACCCTGGGAGGCTGATTTTTATAAAGGGTCCCAAATGCTCTAGTTTTACTTCCTTGACTTTGAGAACTATGATACTGATGAAAAGCTTCAATTTTGAACGCAGAGGGGGTTAGTTGTAAACTCTTCACAATCCTACCAGTGACCTATTGCATTGGGAAAAACACCTTATCTGGAGGCAGTGTTTCCATCAGATCCCTTGCAGTGCCTCAGTGACCGTCTCTGCCTCCTGCCTGCTCAGTCTCTAAGCCATGTCCAACTCTTTGCTACCCCATGGGCTGCAGCTCGCCAGGCTCCTCTGTCTGTGGGGATTCCCCAGGCGAGAACACTGGAGTGAGTTGCCATTTCCTCCTCCAAGGGTCTTCCTGACCAAGGGATCGAACCAGTGTCTCCTGTGGCTCCCGCACTGCAGGCAGACTCTTCACCATTGGAGCCACTGGGGAAGCCTCTCTGCCTTAACTGGGCATCCAGAAAGGTGGCGGCAGAAAGGAAAAATTTTCCCACTAATTGAGAAAGCCAACTGTACAAGTGTACTTTCCATTATACATCTAACCTAAAATTGTATCTGATCTCTCCCAGTATATCTCTAGATAATATTTTTTCTGAAGCTAAACACATTCGCTACATATGAGTCAGAAGAGAGCTGGGCCCCAGGCTTAACAGTTTCTCCCCCTGGACTGAAACTCCATAACAGCAGAAACTCCACAGAAGCAGGATGACGGAGGAGGCTGGGCCCTGAACAGACATGAGGTAAGAAAAGCATTTTCCTCATCCTCAAAGTGAAGGGGCCTCCCTGACTACGCACCTGCAGAAAGGCTCCTTGGAGGCCAGAAAGCGGAGGGGCGTCACCACATAGGAAGCGATGGCAACTACCCATAGGCCTCTTCACCGGGATCCATCTTGGCTAAGAGATGTGCAGACACACATGGAGGACCCTAAGATAAACCAAACAACAGACTCAGAACCACGCAAAGCAAGGCCAGAGGAAACCCCAAAGAAATGCTCCATAAACGTGATTCAAGCTACCACACGGGTGGGACTCTCTCTCTGAGCCCCTCTCTGTGTCTATTCACTCGCACTGTACTCTTTCTCCTCCTAATAAACACTTCACTTGTATCACTCCTTTCAGTCCTTGTGGGAATTTTTCTGCAAAGTCAAAAAGTCAGGGCCTTGTCTCTGACCACTGGTGTACATGCATGCTAAATCGCTTCAGTTGTGTCCAACTCTTTGTGACTCCATGGACTGTAGCCCACCAGGCTCCCTCTGTCCATGGAATTCTCCAGGCAAGAATACTGGAACGGGATGCCATGCCCTCCTCCAGGGGATCTTCCCAACCCAGGGATCGAACCCCAGTCTCCTGTGTCTAGTGCATTTATCACTAGCGCCGGCTGGTTGTAGTGGCTATAGATGGGTTCTCTCACCACCTTGACCTGACTTCAGTCTCTGGCTGGGAACCCAAGCCCCATTTAAAGCTGCTGCAGGCCTAGGCCCCTTGAGATCAAATATATGATCTTCAATACGTCTTTTAAACACATCATCCTCTACATGTATAGAAAGCAAATCCAGAGATCTATGGTTTTAGCTACAACATGGCAAGAGTTTGGAAGTTGTCACTCTCAGGCTTAAAATAAGAAAACTGTCCAAGAAAGTAAAAATCATGGCTTTCAGTGGACTCATCAGAAAACTGCAGTTGCAGGACAATTAGTCACTTCTAGATGTGGAGAGAAAGTTGAACCTGGAGATTCACTGGGATAGCTGCTTACCTGGAGCAGAAGCCACAGGAACTATTATATAAAATGGTAGGAACACTGAAATGGTAATTGTAACAAATGGCTGAAGGCTGAGTGTAAACTCTCATGTCAGGGAAAAACTCCAGGGACTTCAGGTTCAAATGGGACCTCACATTCTTGTGAATTTTACCTCTATGAAACCCATCTGATCTTAGGTGAAAAAGGATTCTCTCTTGGATCTAGCAGTGGGGAGGAAAGGAAGAATCATTAGGCAATAAAGCCAGGGTGTTCTCCATAACAAAAGCTTACTCTCCAGGGAGAAGACTTTCCCAGAGCCAAGTTCTATCCAAGGAAGGGAAAGGGCATGTTGCCCAGTCCATCCCTCTTTATCCTTCCTGTCTCAATTCAGGACTTCCCAGGTGGTGGTGCAGCAGTAAAGAACCTGCCTGCCAAAGCAGGAGGCTCAGGAGATGTGGGTTCAGTCCCTGGGTCTGGAAGTTCCCCTGGAGGAGGGCATGGCGACCCACTCCAGTATTCTTGCCTGGAGAATTCCATGGACAGAGGAGCCTGATGGGCTACAGTCCAGGGGTCACAAAGAATCAGATATGACTGAGCAGGCACGTGCATCTCACCTCAAGAGGGAGAAGCTATAGTGTTACAGAAACAACTTGTGTTGGTGGAAACAGGCCCCAAGAAAAGACGGATATTTAATCACAAGACTATACGGTGCTTCCTTTGACCACCACCTCACCACTGCACACAGGGATCCCACAGAATAACAGGGGATTACAGCTGAGAGTACAAGACTCAGACTCTAAAAAGGATTTCTTAGGGAATCCCAAAGTCTAGAGGGGAAACAAAAATAAGTACACTAGAGGGATTTTAAGCCTCTTTCTCCTACAGCTTTAGCAAACATTCTACACAGCTCACCTCCTAGCCAGATTAACAAAAATCCTCACAATAAAGACCTATTTAGTTAGTTCCCATTACTTCATGAAATATATCCAGCTACTAACAAGAATTACAATGTATACCAAAAGAGCAAAAAATAAAATTAGAAATAAAAAATAAATTCTGAAGGGACAAAGCAATCATCAGACTAAGACTGAAATATGACACAGAAATTGGGATTCTAAAATAGAATTCTGGATATAGAATTCTGGAATTTTGCTGAGTATAGTAAAATTCTCTTCAAATGTAAGAGAGAAATAAAGACATCTCTGGCAAAAAAAAGGGGGGGGGGAATTCATTGCTACTCGAACTGTTGTTACTGTTGCTTCCTGCAAGAGCTTTAGAAGTTCTTCAAGCAGAAAGAAAGAAAACAAAACAAAACACAGCTCAGAAACGCAGATCTTTAAAAGAAAGGAAGCATTATGGAAAAGCAATAAATTAAGGTAAATTAAAATCTATCATTTTTCTCTTTCTTAATTGACCTAAAAAATTACTGTCTATTTAAAGTAGTAAGAGCAACAGTGCATTTTTGTGTGATTACAGTATATAAGTGCATACATGACAGAAATATTATGAGACACTGAAGGGAAATACTAGGAAAACTCATGTGTAAAGCACCTGCACTCAAATATAAAGTTCCCTCACTTTACTCATGAAGCAGTTGAGTTTCATAATAATTGAGGATGGACTTGAAATGGTTTTAAGAAGTGTAAGGGAAACACAAACAAATAGTAAAAGAAAAAAAGTTTCAAAAGTGTAAGTTGGTATCCTAAGAGAGGAGATAAGGATAAGGTCAGGTGTCTAGGCATACAGAAATGTTTTTCACAATTAGAAAGCAATTTAAAATGATCTATATGCTTTCTTGAAGAGTGAGATCATTGCCCTTAGATTATATATGAATTAATCCTGTAACATCAATAAACAGAAGTTCAGCATCCCCCTTTTTCTTTACTATTAGTGATACTCCCACAGTGTGTCATTCCTACCTAATTTCATGTTTGCTTTCTCTTCAAAAATTCAGGTGAAACATAGTATCAGCAATATTTGTAGCATTGCCCTGTTTGCAGGTAGAAAAACATGCTCACTTTTAAGATACAGGCACAGCAAGGTGTCTGGGGAGAACTTTATCCTGGAGGGCAGAGTAGATGGTGATGAAGTCACTAGATTTTGTACTGAAGGTCCAAATATATATTTTTTAATATTAATTTTTTATCAGAGAATAAGTGCTTTGCAATATTATGTTAGTTTCTGCTGTACAACAAAGTGAGTCAGCTATATGCATGCATATATCTGTTCCCAATTAAACCTCCATTCCAACCTCCCCACCCCTCCCCTCTAGGTAATAACAGAACACCAAGCTGAGCGCCCGGTGCTGTATAGCAGCTTCCCTCTAGCTGTCTGTTTTACATGCAATAATGTGTATATGTCAATCCTACTCTCCCAATTTGTCTCACCCTCCCCATCTCCCCTTGTGTCCACACATCCTTTCTCTCTGTCTGCATCTGTTTTCCTACCCTGCAAACAAGCTCATCTGTACATCCTTTTAGATTCCAGTCATCAGCACTTACCAGTGACATGACTTGTTGTTTAGTTTTTAAGTCACTCAGTCATGTCTGACTCTTTGAGACCCCATGGACTGCAGCACGCCAGGCTTCCATTTCTTTCACTATCTCCAGGAGCTTGCTCAACCTCATATCTATTGAGTCAGTGATGTCATCTCACCATCTTATCCTCTGTTTCCCCCTTCTCCTCCTGCCCTCTATCTTTCCCAGCTTCAGGGTCTTTTCCAATGAGTTGGCTCTTTGTATTAGGTGACCAAAGTATTAGAGCTTCAGCTTCGGCATCAGTCCTTCCAATAAATATTCAGGGTTGATTTCCTTTAAGGTTAACTAGTTTGATCTTCTTGCAGTCCAAGGGACTCTCAAGAGTCTTTACCAGCACCATAGTTTGAAAACATTAATTTTTTGATGCTCAGATTTCTTTATTGTCCAACACTCACAGCCATACATAACTGCTGGAAAAACCATAGCTTTGTCAGCAAAGTGATATCTCTGCTTTTTAATATGCTGTCTAGGCTGGTCATAGCTCTTCTTCCAAGGAGCAAGCATCTTTTAATTTCATGGCTGCAGTCACCATTTGCAGTGATTTCGGAGCTTCTCCCCAAAGTAACGTCTGTCACTGTTTCCATTGTTTCCCATCTATTTGCCTTGAAGTGATGGGACCAGATGCCATGATATTCGTTTTTTGATTGTTGAGTTTTAAGCCAGCTTTTTCAGTCTCCTCTTTTGCTTTCTTCAAGAGACTCTTTAGTTCCTCTTCGCTTTCTGCCATAAGGATGGTATCATCTGCATATCTGAATTTATTGACGTTTCTACTGGCAATCTTGATTCCAGCCTGAGCTTCCTCTAGCCAGGCATTTTGCATAATGTACTCTGAATATAAGTTAAATAAGCAGAGTGACAATAAACAGCCTTGGCATACTCTTCTCCCAATTTGGAACCAGCCTGCTGTTTCAGGCTTGATTCTCACTGTTGCTTCTAACGTGCATAGAGGTTTCTCAGGAGGTAAGGTGATCTTGTATCCCTATCTCTTTATGAATTTTCCACAGTTTGTTGTGATCCACACAGTCAAAGACTTTAGCATAGTCAGTGAAACAGAGGTAGATATTTTTTCTGGGATTCCCTTGCTTTCCCTATGTTCCAGTGAATGTTGGTAATTTGATTTCTGGCTCCTCTGCCTTTTCTAAATCCAGCTTGAACATCTGGAAGTTCTTGGTTCACATATTATGAAGCCTAGCTTGAAGGATTTTGAGCATTACCTTGCTAACATAGTGGAAAATGGCTAACAGTTCCATTATGATAGCTACCACTTACTGAGTTCCTACTGTGCTCGAAGCAATACAGTGCATATTGTACTCTGATTTTCTCAAATTCATATAACAACTCTTTAAAATAGCTATTGCTCCTTTCCTTTTACAGTGAAGGCAGCTGATGTGAATTATAGTTTTAAATTAGGTCTGCTCAACTCCAAGTTAGTTACCGTTACTCACTACCATCTGTGTTTTCTCCAAGCAATGTTAAATCTGTCCCTTGATTCTCCTCATTCACTTACGTTTCTTCCATCTTCATGAGAAGCTGATTTAAGAAGTCTCACCATTCTTCTGACCTCAGCTCGTCCCTTGATTCCTCCCCATCAATATCTAAGAATCAAGTCTTCTATCTCAGATGGCTCCTTTCATTCTTAAGCAAACTTTGTTGCTGTATAGAATCGCTCAAAACTTGTTTAGTACTCAGACCTCAGTTGAATACAACGGTGATGGCCACCATCACTCCTGGGAAATTAATAGCTTATACACATTTTAAACAATTAGTTTTACTGAATCTTATAAACCCTAGTTAGAGTTTATTTCACTTGATGACTCTTAACAGCATATCACATTCTTGACCACACTCTTATCAATCCACTCAAAATGCTGGTTAATAGATGGGCATTGAATTTAGTTTTATTTTTGTTCTTCAGTCACTCAGTCATTTCCTGTACTGTTCACGGGATACTCAAGACAAGAATGCTGATGTGGTTTACCATTCCCTTCTCCAGGGGGCCACGTTTTGTCAGAACTCTTTGCCATGACCCTTCTCTCTTGGGTGGCCCTACACAGCATGGCTCATAGTTTCATTGAGTAAAACAAGGTTCCGACCCATGTGATCAGTTTGGTTAGTTTTCTGTGATTGTGGTTTTTTAGTTTACATGTGTTTGAATCTAGTTTACATGACTTTGAATCTCTGTTCCATCTCTTACCTGTAAAATTCTGAACAATGTTGTACTTTTTTGGGGGGAAAATGCCTAGGGTTCTATTTGGAAAAGACAAAACATGCAAACACAAAAATATATTGGCATACATGTAATTAAAAATAGAAAGTTTCTCATACCTACTTCAGATTGGATTCACTGGGAGAGCTTTTCCAAAGAGGCTGTGTTTAGGCTGATACATGATAAAGAATGCTGGCGTGATAATCTTAGACCAGTCAGAATGAACAAGCTTACTCTTTTTAAGGACTCAAAAGACCTCTGTGTCTAGAGAATCCTGGGCAAATAGGAGAATAATAAGACATGGGTAGGAGAGATACACTAGTGTTGGAAGATGTAGGGCTTTTCAAATGAAGGTGAGGATTTCATATTTAAGTCTAAATGTAAAAGAAAAAGAATGTAGAGGTTTAAACATAGAAAGAAGAGCCTTAATCTGAGTTTTAAATGCCTACCCTTGCTGTATATATAACTGATTTTGTATGAGCAGTTGATAAAAAATACTCATTAGTAAGCTACATCTCATTTGACTGTAAATCTGAAATTCTTAGAAGGGTATGAGACTATATATAGAGATCTCAATTTTATATCAAGAGAAAATCAAATGAAAACACTAAGCTCAATCACAGGTAAGCAACTAAAGCATGCAGTCCTGATGGCTCCTGCTCTATTATCCATACTGATGAATTAAGATGGAAGGTTGTACCACTTCCCCCCATCCAATGTTGGTAGGAATCTTCATGCCATTCATTGATGAAATTCTTTGAAATTCACCAACGGTGGTGAATTTACTAATAACTGTTCAAAAAAAATTCAAGAACAGTTCAAAGGACATTTCTCATAGTGATTTATGGTTGTTAAAAGGATTAATGTGAAAATGCATCATTTATAACATAGTAGGTGCTTCTGGTGAGGGCTTCCCTGGTGGCTCAGTGCTAAAGAATCTGCCTGAAATTCAGAAGATTGGGGTTTGATCTGTTGGTCAGGAAGATCTTGGAGAAGGGAATGGCAACCCCCTTCAATATTCTTGCCTGGGAAATCCCATGGATACAGGAACCTGGTGGTCTATATATAGTCCATGGGGTCACAAAGAGTTGGGCATGACCTTGTGACTAAACAGTAAGGTGCTTCTGACACGGATAGATATACATTTATTTGTATATTTATGTACTCAATGCAATATAGGAATCTCATTTTCTGTAAGCAAAATGGAAAGCATATGGCACTATATATAATTTGTTTAATTGTATGGCAAAAATTACCCAAAACTAGTGTATATGTAGAAAAAGATTAGCTTGGGAAATATTTGCAGCACAATGGTAGCAAAGGGTTAATGCTTACCATAAAGAATAGCAAATATGCATCTATGCTTACCGTAAGAATAACCAATGCAAACTAATTAAAAGACAATCAGTAATATTGGCCAAAGGATATGGTGTTTCGAACACAGGGCGTCTAAATGGCCAGAAACATATGAAAAGGTACTTACTATTAGTAATCAGAGAAATACAAATTAAAATATAGCATATTAGCTTGACAAAAATTGTTAAAATGAAATACCATCTAGTAATGGGGAGAATTCTCATTTTGTGGTGGATAGAGTAGAAATTCTAGTGATCTTTGGAAGCAAACTGGGAATTGGCATTAAAAAAAAAAATCTGTCCTAACTACCCTCTCCCTCTTCTCTCCTCCAAGAAACTCAGTGATCCCCTAGGGGGGAACCTTAAGGTGGAGAAACCTATCATCTTTAACCTAGATATTTTAGCACCAGCACTGTATAAATAGAGAAGTCATGAAGCTATTGTAATAATAAACCCGATAACCAGAATCAGGAGATTTAAGTCCAAATCCCAAGATCAACAGAGAATTCCGAAATACAGGACATATTATCAAATAGGAGCTCATCAAATGCCCTCATACCTACACTGAAACTGAGCACCACCCAAGCGCCAACAAGTCCCAGAGCAAGATACACCACACAAACTCTCCAGCAACATAAGAACGTGCCCCTGAGCTTCAATATACAGGCAACTCAAATACTCCAAAACCATCGACGACTCAACCCATTACTAGACACATTATAGCACTCCAGAGAGAAGAAAACCAGCGCCACCAACCAGAACTCCAACACAAGCCTCCCTAATCAAGAAAACCTGACAAGCCATCGATATAACCCCACACACAGGGAGGAAGCTCAATAATAAAGACAACTCCACAAATTCCCAGAATATAGAAAGGCCACCCCAAACGCAGCAATATAACCAAGATGAAGAGACAGAGGAATACCCAGCAGGTAAAGGAACAGGAGAAATGCCCACCAAACCAAACAAAAGAGGAAGAGATAGGGAATCTACCTGAGAAAGAATTCCAAATATTGATAGTGAAAATGATCCAAAATCTTGAAATCAAAATGGAATCACAGATAAATAGCCTGGAGACAAGGACTGAGAAGATGCAAGAAAGGTTGAACAAGGACCTAGAAGAAATAAAAAAGAGTCAACATATAATGAATACTGCAATAAATGAGATCAGAAACACTCTGGAGGCAACAAATAGTAGAATAACGGAGGCAGAAGATAGGATTAGTGAAATAGAAGATAGAATGGTAGAAATAAATGAATCAGCAAGGAAAAAAGAAAAACGAACTAAAAGAAATGAGGACAACCTCAGAGACCTCCAGGACAATATGAAACGCTCCAACATTCGAATTATAGGAGTCCCAGAAGAAGAAGACAAAAAGAAAGACCATGAGAAAATACTTGAGGAGATAATAGTTGAAAACTTCCCTAAAATGGGGAGGAAATAATCACACTTTTTAAAAAAATAGAATTTCCCTGTCTTTTTGAGTTTCCCTAAGAGAATTTAGACCCAAAAGGCTAAGAATAATTGTATCAAATCATCTGTAAAGTCGTTCAGAACATTCTGATTTCTGGATATATGTTTGATCTGTTGTATTTCCCCAATTTTATGATGCATTGAGAGTTTCTGGATTGTGTTCTTAAAGTGTAGCTTTTAATATGATTTCCTTTTGAAGAGTTTCTGGCTCATTCATTTCTAATCTGCTTCATTCCACGTAACCCACAGGGGGATCATTTTCTATGTTTCTCATGTTTTATGCAGTAGGAAATGTAAATTAAACTCCAGTCTGGAAGAAAACAGGCTAATGTCTGCAGTGAGGGGAGGGATTGGGAGAAACATAGCTGAAAGAATTTACAACTAGGCATACAGAGTTTGGTATCAAGACTATAGAATAGAGCTAGTGAAAGGAAGCAAGTAGGGAAGGTGGGTAAGGCTGAAGATGATGCTGTGGGATTGGGGCTTTAGAGTAGAATCCGATTTCCCCTCAAGCTGGGATGTCACTTGTCCCACATTTTAATGTCTCCTTAGTAAATAACAATTTCCTAGTTATTAAAAGCAATTCCTTTTAAAGGCAGCTCTCATCAGATCACGTAGTCTGTACTTTGTTTTGAAAAAATCCACTCCCTCTGGTTTTCCTTGGCACCATTTATGCACATCCATGAACCACATAGCTCTTCAAGAACCATAGACAGCTTCATAGATCATCTGATCTCCATTTGTTTTACCCTCTTTTTTTTTAATTTGACTGATTTTTATTTCTTCATCTTTTTGGAGATTTCCCACAAACAGATGAGTGAGAGGAAGGAAGTGGATTCTAGTCTACTGACTGAATTGCTACTTTTCTATTATTTGAAAAAAAAAAAAAAGTTTGGTCCTGAGAAGAAAGTTTAGTTATATATCCTTTTCCCTGTCCTGTTACCACAGAAAATCAAATTAATCTTTTATATTGATACAATATAGAATTGAAAACTCACCGTTACTGTGGAAGCCTGGGTTTAAAACAATAAAAAGTTTTTTTAAAAAAGAAATTTTTGTCCTTCGTGATAGTTTGTCGTTGATTTCCTTAATTTCTTTAGCTTTGTTTCCATTTATATGACTATATCAGAAAATGTGAAAGATACATCAATCCTTTTGTATTTTTTTTTCACTCCAGTCTGGGAATGTTCTGTAGGCTCATGTGTGGATAAGTGGAGTCAATTTCTCTCATGTATTCGCAAATTGACACTGTTGAGTATTCTTTTGAGAAAAACACTTTCAAAGAAAGCCCCAGGTAAAAATGCATTCAGAAATGAGTGTGAAGTCTCTTTCCAAGAGAACACATTCTGCACATCCTTGTGAAAAAAGTAAACCAGAGTATAGCCAGAGACCCTCAGGGAATGTTGTGTTCATAATTATTCTTTAAAGGTCAGTGAAAAGAAGGAAAAGCACTGAGGAAGTTTTGAAATGGAACTTTCGAGTACAGTGGCCAAGAAATTAATCCCAGGCAGGCAAAATTTGAAATCTAAGAAAACAGACTTGATCTTTTAAGCTTGAAATAAAAGGTAATGGGGTAGTATGGGAAAAAAGGAAAGGAAACCACAACCCCTGAAGAGTTGCTGAAAACCCAGAGGGCACCCAGGGAGCCTGCCAAGGTCCACACAGTCATTGCCCATATTATCCTGCCTTTCAAAGACTTTCAAGATGTCTGCTGAAAGCTCAAAACAAAACTGATTTATCCATTTTGGACTTGTCATTTTTTGTTTCTTATGGTCAGTCACTATATAGCTGAAAAAGAGTCAACCTACTAATTTGCTTTGTATTAGGACAGCATCTAAGATGTTAAAAAAATTGTAATTTATATATATATAAAATTTTCCCCAAGTGGGGGAATGGAAAGCGTATTACCTAGATGAGTGCTTTAAACTGTAATTAATCAAATCTATTTCACCTGCTTTCACTAATTAAGGTCATTTTAGGATGTGCAAGGCTCTAGTTGGAGCTTCCCAGGTAGCTCAGTGATAATCTGCCTGCCAAGCAGGAGACATGGTTGGGAAGATCTCCTGGAGAAGGAAATGGCAACCCACTCCAGTATTCTTGCTTGGGAAATGCCATGGACAGAGGAGCTGAGTGGGCTATAGTCCATGGGGTCACAAAGAGGTGGCCATGACTAAGCGGCTAAACAGAGGCAGCAGCAGTCCTCCAGGCGACATGCAGCCTAAACAAGATGTTTGCCCAGGTTATTTTCTAGCAGCTTGGGGTCAGCTGTGTCTAGTTTGAGCTGAACTAGTTAAGACTGGATAGGAGCCCTGACCCTCCAACTGGGCATGCTTCCATGTCCTCTCGGTGGCCTTTTGAACACTGGGGTAGGGGAGGGCTTATTCAGTTACATCTGCACAGAAGGATGACTATCACACCTTTCCTCAATCATCTTCCCCCAAACTCTGCCACCCCTATCTTCCCTCCCCCCCCTCAGAGTGCCCTGAGGCTGTATTCCTTAGTCCATAAATACCCCCAGGCCCTCACCTCCAAAGAGGTGGGCTTGAGGTTGGTTCCGTTTCCTCTGTCCTCCACTTTTCAAATAAACCCTCTCTTTCCTCTTTGCTGCAAATCTTGGTGTCTTAGTACTTAGGGCTGCTGTCTTCCTGCAAGATGAGCCCGATTGGGAAATAAGCTTTCTAAATGGGCATCTTAACCAAGTAAACTAAAGGTTTTGTGAATGATTTTTGGTTCACAGTTTTCAATAGATTTTACTTTTTTGTAATACTATATCTGAGTAAGGGTGGCTTCATTGAAGTCATTCATATTGAAGTCCTGCTCTCTACTATCTTTCTCCTCTGTGTGTTTAGTTTGGCTTTCTCTCTCTTAAAAGCTTGGAATTAGGGGGCAGGCACAACACAGAGCTTGAGGCTAAGGAATTCAGTTTATGTAGCCAGTTTCACAGATCTTTACTAAAAGTGATGATCTCTGTGGCTAACTTGTAATTTTCCTCCTCTGCTACCCCTTCCTTTCTCCACGTACTTCAACAGGAGATGGAACCCATTTGTAAAACTCACAGTAAGATCCTCAAAAGGCCGGAGGGTTTTTTTAATCCAACTTGACTGCAAGGGGCAATGTGGTTCAAGTGTAAGAAACTGAGAGTGGTAACCATAGCTCAAGGAAGGCATTGTGGCCCAAGTAAGTGTCAACTAAGTTCTTATCAGAAAGTATTCCCTAAAGTGAAAAGTTTTCCCCAAAGAGCAAGAAAATGCCACTGAGGAACATTTTGAAAGAAAGGAGACAAAATATAAAAGAAGTCTGTCTTACCCTTGCAGAGAACTGACAATACAGATACCTTTAATAACCCTAGCTTGTTTGTGATTAAACACAAGCTAATTAAATATTTTGTTATTCTAAATGACCTTGTGGGGTGCTTAAGACAGAATTTTAAAAGTAAGCACTTTCTCCTATTTGTGCTGCGGATTACACCACAGCGCTCCTCCCCTCCTCTCACACATGTGGATAATCAGTCATCTACTTGGGTCTAAAGACTCTTAAATGCTATATTAGTTCAGTTATTCTCAGTGAACTTCTTTTTTAAAACTTTACTAGCATAAGGAGGGGCTTGGACATTAGCTATCAAGTTTCCCTGAAGATAACACAGCAGTTATAAAATGGTTTAAATAATTTGACATTGGGTAGTACAAAACCGTGACAAAACTGGTTCTAAATAAGTATAACTATGTCAATCAAAATGTATCTAGAGACCCAGTTATCTTGATCTTCAGAATTCTGAAGATCACTAAGACTTGAAACAGCTACTTAAAATACTCTAAGTCAGTGTTTTCTCAATCTCAGCCCTACAGAAATTTTTAAGTTGGTAGTTTTTTGCCACTGGTGGTGGGGAACTGTCCAGGTACTGTATGCTGCTTAGCAGCATCCCTGGCCTCTACCCATCAAGTGTCCAATCTGTGTGTGTTAGTCACTCAGTCATGTCCTACTCTTTGCGACCCTACAAAATGTAGCCCACCTGGCTCCTCTGTCCATTGGATTCCCCAGGCAAGAATACTGGAGTGGGTTGCCATGCCCTCCTCCAGGGGATCTTCCCAATCCAGGGACTGAACCCAGGTTTCCTGTATTGCAAGCAGGTTCTTTACCATCTGAGCCACCTTGGCCAAGTTGAGAACCGAAAACATCTCCAAACATTTCCAAATGCCCCCTCAGGGACAAATTTCACCCCTAGTTGAGAACCACCATTTTAAATCACTGCAGAAAGACAATTCAGCTTTTTGCAATCTCATCTTTCCTTTTCCTCTTATGTTAGCTCACAATAACTTCTGAACATCCCATGTTTTCCCTTTCATCTCTGAAAAATGTGACCTTTTTTTTTTTTTTAAACTGTCCTTCTTTAGGTGGGAGATGAGTCCTATAGGCTCCCACCTCCCTGCTTGGTCTGTCGCCCAGCCGAGGCTGCTTACCCCTACTCTCTACAGGGAGAAAAGCCCGCTCCCCTTTAAAGCAGGGCTCCTTCATATCCTGCTGCTGGGAACACAGGTTGCTTTCAGCGTGGCAGGTCTCCCAAAGCTGGGAATTTTGTATCCCACAGCTTCCCAGCTGAAAGGGCTCTGAAGGATGCTTTGAAGGGATGTTCTAGCAGATTCTGAGACTTAAGCTTGAAGGGGAGGTTGTGCAGGAACTTGGGAGGGATTTAAAGATTCCCACTGTGTGGGCCAACTGAATTCAAATAAGACAAGGAATCGGACTCATTGTTTACTGATAACAGTAGAAACTTATTTTCCGCACACCAACTTGGCAGAACCTTAGTTCTGAGTATTCCTAGGTTAATGCAAGTCAATTAACTTTAAGACAAAGTATTTCAAAAACAAATTTAACAGTCTTCTTGTCCTGCCCGCCCCCCTAGAAAGGGTTTTCATTATTCCCCAACTTATTAGAAGCCTGCTGGGAGTGCTTTTTAAAATGCCTTTGAATAAGTAGGCAAAGAAAAGTTACCTAGGTCTCTAGGTCTCTGTCTTCTTCTTCCTTTTGCCACTTCTCTTAGGTTTACATCTAAATCTTTGAGGTACAAAAACGGAATCATCATCTGCATTATGAAACTTGAGTAAAATGCATGTAGTCTGCTCCGCTCTGCAGCTTTGGATCCTGGGTAGTGCATCTAATGCTATTGGAGAGCACGGATCCCGACAAAGCACCACGAACTGAACACGGCTTATAATAGTAACGGGTATTTGCTATATATTTACTCTGTGCCAAAGACTGAGCTAAAGTTATTTAAATTTTTTCTTTCTTACATTTAGCTACTCATTTCTCATTACAACTTTATGAACTAGGTCCTGTCATTCACTACTGAGATAAACAGGCTTAGAGAAGAGATCCCATTTTAAGTGACAGAGTAGGAATTCAGACTCCATCACTGACTACTCTCAAAGCCTTTATTCATTAGTAGATGGAAAGGTTGACCAATCACCATGTTACAGGCTGGCCACTCTGGCAGGAAATTCCTTAGAAAGACCTTGTCATGAAGGTTGGCTCCTAAAGGCAGTCTGCACAGAGAGGACCCTCTCTTCTTTTTAAGGAGCTACTTCTCATAGTGTGATCCAATGACTATTCGCTGAGGATGTTGCACCTCTGAAGAAGCAGGTCCATGAGTTCCTCAGTTCCCACCCCAGACCTAACAATTCAGAACTTCTATAATTTTTTTTTTTTTTTAAACTGTCCTTCTTTAGGTGGGAGATGAGTCCTATAGGCTCCCACCTCCCTGCTTGGTCTGTCGCCCAGCCGAGGCTGCTTACCCCTACTCTCTACAGGGAGAAAAGCCCGCTCCCCTTTAAAGCAGGGCTCCTTCATATCCTGCTGCTGGGAACACAGGTTGCTTTCAGCGTGGCAGGTCTCCCAAAGCTGGGAATTTTGTATCCCACAGCTTCCCAGCTGAAAGGGCTCTGAAGGATGCTTTGAAGGGATGTTCTAGCAGATTCTGAGACTTAAGCTTGAAGGGGAGGTTGTGCAGGAACTTGGGAGGGATTTAAAGATTCCCACTGTGTGGGCCAACTGAATTCAAATAAGACAAGGAATCGGACTCATTGTTTACTGATAACAGTAGAAACTTATTTTCCGCACACCAACTTGGCAGAACCTTAGTTCTGAGTATTCCTAGGTTAATGCAAGTCAATTAACTTTAAGACAAAGTATTTCAAAAACAAATTTAACAGTCTTCTTGTCCTGCCCGCCCCCCTAGAAAGGGTTTTCATTATTCCCCAACTTATTAGAAGCCTGCTGGGAGTGCTTTTTAAAATGCCTTTGAATAAGTAGGCAAAGAAAAGTTACCTAGGTCTCTAGGTCTCTGTCTTCTTCTTCCTTTTGCCACTTCTCTTAGGTTTACATCTAAATCTTTGAGGTACAAAAACGGAATCATCATCTGCATTATGAAACTTGAGTAAAATGCATGTAGTCTGCTCCGCTCTGCAGCTTTGGATCCTGGGTAGTGCATCTAATGCTATTGGAGAGCACGGATCCCGACAAAGCACCACGAACTGAACACGGCTTATAATAGTAACGGGTATTTGCTATATATTTACTCTGTGCCAAAGACTGAGCTAAAGTTATTTAAATTTTTTCTTTCTTACATTTAGCTACTCATTTCTCATTACAACTTTATGAACTAGGTCCTGTCATTCACTACTGAGATAAACAGGCTTAGAGAAGAGATCCCATTTTAAGTACAGAGTAGGAATTCAGACTCCATCACTGACTACTCTCAAAGCCTTTATTCATTAGTAGATGGAAAGGTTGACCAATCACCATGTTACAGGCTGGCCACTCTCGCAGGAAATTCCTTAGAAAGACCTTGTCATGAAGGTTGGCTCCTAAAGGCAGTCTGCACAGAGAGGACCCTCTCTTCTTTTTAAGGAGCTACTTCTCATAGTGTGATCCAATGACTATTCGCTGAGGATGTTGCACCTCTGAAGAAGCAGGTCCATGAGTTCCTCAGTTCCCACCCCAGACCTAACAATTCAGAACTTCTATAATGAATGGGGAGCCTAAGTATCTGCACTTAAAAAAATAAGTGACAACAGCAACAACAGAACCCTCACTTTTCTTATACCCTAGAAAGTCTCTAACCATTGACCTATGCTGTCAGAAGAGATTCATTTTCAGGGCTGGGTGTTAGGTTTCCTCTTCTAGACCCTCTGGAGGATTCCTTCAAGCAGGCTCCCTTGCTCTCTGACTTCCAGGTGACTTTAGACAAGGGAGGCTGGGGGCATTAGCAAGAGATCAGGGAGGGAGAACTGGGAGGGATAAGGTCTGTAGCCCTCAGGCTCCCTTCCTATCTGGTTATTGCAAATTGGCTGCCTCGTGCACCCAAAGGCCCGAGTGACTGTCAGGGAGCCCTTTCCACACAGATGTCCAGATTCTAGGAATCACACCCTCCTTTTGTCCAGTTAGGCTCTGGATGGTAAATGCTCCTTTCTGGTGCTCCCTGTAGGGAGCACCAGACTATCTTCCACTGGCTTCAGGAAAGTCTGACCACATCTCTTAACCACGCCCCATTTGAGAGCATCCTCTGCTTCCTGGCAGAACCTTGCATACCCTGACAAACATGACCCAAAAGGCACAGTTTATCTTACTTCTTCTGCGTTATTCTTCCCATATTGCACCTATTAGGGCCTTGATAGCCTCAAGTTATGATAAAAGTATACTTTTCTTTCCAGCTGTTGTAAGGATTAAATGAGATACTTGCATAACTGGCTAACATGTGCATCCTACCAACTCAGTTATTGCTAACTCCTGTCACCTGCTGACAGCACACTGCCTCTATCTCCTCATTAACGTAACCTGATTGACCTCCAGGGTAATGCTTACTCTCTTCAGTTCTCCTTTTCCTTGATGCCCTCTCTCACCCAGTCATCCACCAACTCTTACCAGCAACTCTTACCTTTCGTTTGCTCTGAGTTTACTGGTTTGCTCAGCCTCACTGGGACTTAACAGTGTTCACTGTAAGAGCAAGTGTCAACTCCCTTTGTCTCCAAGCCATGTCTTTTCTATGTGTCTGGGCAACAGACCTTCCCACTAACTCTAAGCTGACCTTTATTTCCTCTAAAGCGCCAGTTTGCAGGCATCTCCAAATTTAGCCCGCAGAACTTCCCTGAATTTAACCTTCAATTTCGTGAGGGCCTCCCCATCAGGGCCTTCCATAGACTTCCCTGTAATCTAATCATTTTTCAAACCCCAATCATGCTTCTAAATAATGTCCCACTATATGGAGCTTTCAAAGTTCTTAGAATATCAACTCTGCTTTTATGCTCATATCACACTCTTCAAGTACTCAGGTGCAGGAGATGGGTCTTTCTTAGCCTAGAAACAGTGGAGAGAGGAGTGAACAACTGTTTTCTAACCTAGAAAAAAATCTAGGGAAGTAGAATAATATGTTTGTCCACTTGAGCACCAAACACGTGCCAGATGTTCTGACAGGCACAGAAGGTTGATGCTTCTGCCCACAGCACACACAAGAATGCCAGCAAAGGGGTGAGCCTATCTCCTTCACCCAGTCATCCTTCATCACCCCTTATGAGTTAACCGGTGGATTTTCAAGGAGGGCAATCAGACTAGTGGGGAATCACTGAGCCCAGACCCTATAGTTGAATCACTATACAAAATACTCTACCTGCTTCTATCCAATGAACCATAAAGATTTATGGTGGGTTGTGTTATCAGTACGGTTCCTGCTGAACCCGTTATAGTCTGTCTTGGGTCTCATGTTTTAGCGGAATATGCTGTTTGCATTGGGGTAACTGACTCCTTCCTGGCTTGCTCTCACTCCTGTTTGAAACACAGCCTGGAAGTATTTCAGTACAGATGAACTAGTAGAGTCACCAGGCTTCCTGTAGGCTTTTCTGTAAGTGCTGACTCTTGCTGTCTAGGGGCTTTAACTATGTGCTCTATGACACTCCTGTTTCCTCTGGGACATGAGTGTTATTCCACAGTCCCTGCTTCAATTTGTTCTTTTTTCAATTCATAAGCTAGATAGACTGTGTGGGAGACTCATTACTGAAAATGTTTAGCAGGGTCAGAAGATAAAAGAAACAATACATCCAGCTAAGAAATATTCACTTTGGCTCTAGGAATCTAAGTCTGTAGACTTTTAAGCAAAGCCCAACTCAAATCAAGCTTCTGATATCTGTGTAAATTCAATATCTGTGAAGATGTTAAAAACCTGCGGTTAAAAAAAAAAAGTGTATAAAGTGAATCTCTAAAACTTATTTCCCAGTGTGTATCCTAAGCTGAAGATTTTAGTTATACTTTTAGAAAGGTAGGGTGCCCCTCATTCTTTAGGTAGAGAAAAAGAAAAAGATGACTTTTTAAGCCATAGAATGGAAAATTCCTAGAAATCATCTATCTCTATTTTCAAAAGTGGTTACCTTTCACCTTAAATGGGGAGCTAAGCATTATCACCAAAGCTACCTCATCTTCAAATACTTGAAGGCAATCTGTGTCTGTTCTGAATCCACCTGGTGCCAAATCCAGGTTAAATAACAACCATGAAGAGCTTAGACATTGTGCCCCAAGTTGAATTTTTCACCTGTACATCCTAGTGGAAACCTACTGACTTGTCTTCTCAAATTCCCAAATCAGTGTCCCTTCTCTGGGAACACCTTACTTTTCCACAGAGCTAGGATTCTAGCTGCCATCTTCCCTACTATGTAACCCTATTTCTTGGCTACAGCTAATTGTTCCAAGAGTGGACACCAGGCCCCCAAACTGGGCAAGTCAGTTGTTGTTCAGTTGCTAAGTCGTGTCTGACTCTTTGCGACCCCATGGACTGCAGCACGCCAGGCTTCCCTGTCCTTCACTGTCTCCCAGGTTTTGCTCAAAGTCCATTGAGTTGGTGAGGCTATCTAATGAAGCAAGTCAGAGTCCCTCCAAAAGTAATATGAAGTTCATACCCAGAGAAATACTCATCTGTATATATCTATAATATGTCAATTTGGGAACCATGTTTTCTGCCACCTCTTCCAAAGAATGAAAATATGTAGACAATTGTAGTCTGCTAAGTGGTCCTCCAGAAAGAAAGGTCACAGTGTGGTCCACCCACAGTGCTGCTCACCTACACCCAAACATTGCAGTATCTTCATATAAAAATAAATTTGATCATGTCACTCTACTGCTGAAAATCTTCAACAGCCATCATATGACATGGTTCACATACTCTCATCTTTACGTATGTTCAAGCCCCATATCCCAACAACTCTCTTCTCCCCTACACCATTAGATCCTATGACCCCCAGACAATTTCACAATTCAGTCATAGAGCATCTACTCTTCAGACTCACTGAGTGTTTCCTAACTGACTTCATGTACCCTCTCCACCCTCTGCCTGAAATATCCTTTCCCCTGTTCTTGTTTGGCAAACAGTTTTTCATCTTTCATGTCTTGCTAAAATGGCAGCTCTACAGAAGACTTCCATGTTTCTTATTCACTTCCACCTCCCCTGAAAACTCTACCAGCTCCTCATGGGTAAACTAGCCATTCCTCTGTCTTTCAGTTTAGTTCAGTTGCTCAGTCATGTCCGACTCTTTGCGATCCCATGAATTGCACCATGCCAGGCCTCCCTGTTCATCACCAACTCCCGGAGTTCACTCAGACTCACGTCCATTCAGTCAGTGATGCCATCCAGCCATCTCATCCTCGGTCGTCCCCTTCTCCTCCTGCCCTCAATCCCTCCCAACATCAGGGTCTTTTCCAATGAGTCAACTCTTCGCATGAGGTAGCCAAAGTATTGAAGTTTCAGCTTTAGCATCAGTCTTTCCAAAGAAATCCCAGGACTGATCTCCTTTAGAATAGACTGGTTGGATCTCCTTGCAGTCCAAAGGACTCTCAAGAATCTTCTCCACCACCACAATTCAAAAGCATCTATTCTTTGGTGCTCAGCTTTCTTCACAGTCCAACTCTCACATCCATACATGACCACTCGAAAAACCATAGCCTTGACTAGACGGATCTTTGTTGGCAAAGTAATGTCTCTGCTTTTGAATATGCTATCTAGGTTGGTCATAACTTTCCTTCCAAGGAGTAAGCGTCTTTTAATTTCATGGCTGCAGTCACCATCTGCAGTGATTTTGGAGCCCCAAAAATAAAGTCTGACATTGCTTCCACTGTTTCCCCATCTATTTCCCATGAAGTGATCAGACCAGATGCCATGATCTAACCCTCTGTCTTTAACTGTAGTTTATATCTGCCTTTCATAAAATTATGCCTATAAAGCTGTAAGCACATACCTGTCTTCCCTTCAAGAATTGCATACCCTAGTTAGCTATCCCCCAGTGCTGAGGAATATGGGACATCCTCTATGTACAGGGATCCAACTCATGCTAAACCACCAAATGCCCCTCCTCAAGTTGATTTTTGGGAAACAGATTGAGTGTTCCTGGAAGGTAGTGATATCTTCCACCCTTAAAGCCAGGGCAGAGCCCAGTGCCTCACACATACTGGGCACTCAACGTATGTTGAGAAGATGTGTGGATATTTTGTGTTTTCGAAGTGTACTGCTGGTCCTGTTTGTGACGCCGATTGTCTTACTGTTCACAGTGTCCACACTGTTCTCTGAACCCAGTGTAGGCAAGATGCAGGTAAACAGGCTGGAAGGAGACTCGGGAACTGCAGATACATTCATTCTCTCCCGGCGGGCGGGCGTGGCAGTCGTAACACCGGCTCTCTCCTGGCTGACTGGAACAGCCACAGCAGCAGCCACAGCATAATCATCATGTAGCAGTAACACAGCCGTGACACTAACCTCATACGTAACATCATCACAACGGTGCTCGTAAGTAGCCCCAGTGCAGCAGCAGCCAGGGCTTTCCTGTTCGCGCAGGCGCAGCACACAAGGCAGCTCCCGACCACGTGAGCACCCCGTGACACACACGTGCAGCGCTACAAGCGATCGCAGCTGTTACAGTCACTGTTTACAGAACATGAGGCGAGAGTGTGTGAGAGCATAGCGTGAGAGAGCCTGGCTGACAGCATCTTATTAATTTCCCCACATAGAGTATAAAACAGGGAGCAAAATGTAAAAAATCAGAAAGATGCTCAAAAGATTTCTGTAAAAAGCAACCTAAGCATTGGTTTATTTGCCAGCAAAAGGTATTCCGCCTCAAATAAGGGGATACACTGGTTAACCTGTAAGGTCCTTGAGATCAAGGACCGCAACTACTCCTCCTCTTTGTATTTCCACGGAAATTCCCACTGTATCACATATATTATGGGCTGCCAAAAATGTTCATGACATTGAATGATTTGAAGTATCAAGAGTATGTGAAAATAAAATTTTGAGTCAAATATATAATCTTAATTAGAATATTTCTATAAATTAAGATGTTAAATTGTAAATTCAGAGATGACTATTTTTCCTTAATATTAGCTGTTTCCAAATTTTCCTTCATCACAATTATATACACTTGCTGCTGCTGCTGCTGCTAAGTCACTTCAGTCATGACCGACTCTGTGCAACCCCATAGACAGTAGCCCACCAGGCTCCCCCGTCTCTGGGATTCTCCAGGCAAGAACACTGGAGTGGGTTGCTATTTCCTTCTCCAATACATGAAAGTGAAAAGTGAAAGTGAAGTCGCTCAGTCGTGTCCGACTCTTAGTGACCCCATGGACTGTAGCCTACCAGGCTCCTCCGCCCATGGGATTTTCCAAGCAAGAGTACTGGAGTGGGGTGCCATTGCCTTCTCCACTTAGTGGCCATTTAAACTACCTCATTTAGCCTTTTCGTTTCTTTATAGTTTTTGATTGACTTCTCTGAAATAGATGCACATGTAAGGAAATGATGAAATATTAGCAGAGAAGGGTTAAATGAAAAAATGCATATCTTTCTAGTTGATAGAGATATTCAAAGGGTATTAGAAGTGGGAGATTCTATGCTGGTCATGAGGGGTAAACTTCCATGCAAATGTGACTGGCATTTAAGAAGTTAGATCTGCTTCAGAAATGGCCTATCTAGAGTGTTCTGGATGAAAGCAACAGTGAGTGACTTTGGTACAGTTTTACACGGCCATAAATCACTGCCAGGTACACTATGACTCTTCAGGTGTTCCACTGTACAGAAGCTGAGTACCTTTTCAAAAAGGCAAGTGAGACAGCTGGAGATGAGGTTTGCAACTCTTGTCTTACAATGCTGTCAAGTAACTTCCCTGTGGAAGTCAGCATCCTGTTTATTCCCAGCAGTTTTCTGCTTCACCTCTATCACCTAATTCCTCACTAATTTATTTAAAAAACATAATTATTCAGCAGGCTACTACCTAGCTCTCAATAAAACAAATGCTTGAATCAAAGTAATAGGTCTCTGTGTTTCAATTATTAAAAAGCATTTGACTACAGAACCAGCTATTGCTTTTAAGCAGTAATTTTAAAAACAAATTGCAACAAAGCCAAACATGCAGAAAACAGTGGCTTCAGATTTCAAAAAGGTCACCCTTATGTATGGGTTGTCATATGACCAGATAGTCCACTTGCAGTTTGTTTAGTTAACCACAAAGAGTTGAGAAATAGCCTAATTTGCTAGGGAGTCTTTTTAGTTTTATCCCATCTCAATTCATCTTATCTTTATTTGGAATTTGTATGACAGCTTTGAACTAAACACACTGAAGAGGACATCATGAAAAAATGTAAAATATCTTTGTCTTCTTGTTTCTTCCCCAGTATGGATAAATCTCTAGCAAGTAAATCTGTGCACGTCTGTTCACAGGGCATATGTTTCTAAGTGCAATTAGCATTTCTTTAGCATACTATACTTAGTGATCCACTGACTTAGGATTCATTGGAAAATTTTCCTCCAAAATATCTTGTGGATCACTAGGGCCACTGCTATGCTGCTTAGTGGTACTCAGTTAAAACACAGAAGTCTGAAGAGGTAGTATTTGGACCTCATAATTATGTGAGGACTTGCCATCAATCTTGTACTGTTCATCAGTAAAATGCATATGAATCATATAATCTGCTGTCTAGAGTGTGAAACTCAAAACATAAGCCAGATATTTTTAAAAAAATACATTCTCCCCCACCCTTTTTTGCTACATTTTTCTATTAAAACAAAACAAAACAAAAATCTACTTAAAAGCTTTGTGAAACAAAGTTCACCAAGGATATTTCCACTTAACTATTGATTAAAAAGCATAAAGGAAGATACTGTATCAAAAGAAATACATCATCATTCTTGCACCAATGACCCCTGTAATGGTCTCAGTAATAGTCTTGAAGTTTACTGTTTGAGTTTCCAAGAATTTCAAATTGACTTCATCAATTAACCTCATGTGTTTCCAGGAATCTAAAGAAGCCAGCCTTTGGGTTACATATGTATAAGCATATTTTCCTATGAACTTCCCGGATTACGGCTGATCAAATGGCTCATTAACAGCAAACCTCTTGAAATACTGCACATCACAGGAGCTTCTTAACAATGATGAGCCATTAATCCCTAATAAGTCATTAATAGTAAATCTAAATAGCAACTCCCCTCCTGATAGCATTGTAAGCTCTTTGTCAATACTTTGGAATATTAAGGTGTTCTCCTACATATTCATTACAATTTGTAATTAAAACCTAAGGTTAATAGGCCACAAGGCTAGTAAATGAAAAATCCAGAATTTAAAACCAGTGTTGAATGAATATAAAATTAGCTTTATTTCTAGTATGTATATCTCCATAAAAAGATTAATAGCTATATATTTCCCAGACCATTTTCCTTGCCTCCATCATGGAGTCAGTATATTTGTAATGATGAGGAAGACTAACTATGACTAATAAGATAACTGTTATGATTGGGAAATAATGCTACCTTAATTTTGAGGGTTGGAAAAACAAAACTAGTGAGAGTCAAATGAAAAGCGGTGGCTGCAGTTTAAATAGGAAAAAATGGGGAGAGTAATGGAGAGGAGCCCTCAGTTCAGTTCAGTTGCTCAGTTGTGTCCGACTCTTTGCCACCCCATGAATTGCAGCCCGCCAGGCCTCTCTGTCCATCACCAACTCCCGGACTTCACTCAAACTCATGTCCATCGAGTCTGTGATGCCATCCAGCCATCTCTTCCTCTGTCGTCCCCTTCTCCTCCTGCCCCCAATCCCTCCCAGCATCAGAGTCTTTTGCAATGAGTCAATTCTTCACATGAGGTGGCCAAAGAACTGGAGTTTCAGTGTTAGCATCATTCTTTCCAAAGAAATCCCAGGGTTGATCTCCTTCAGAATGGACTGGTTGGATCTCCTTGCAGTCCGAGGGACTCTCAAGAGTCTTCTCCATCATCACAGTTCAAAAGCTTCTATTCTTCGGTGCTCAGCTTTCTTCACAGTCCACCTCTCACACCCATACATGACTACTGGAGAAACCATAGCCTTGACTAGACGGACCTTTGTTGGCAAAGTAATATCTCTGCTTTTGAATATGCTATCTAGGTTGGTCATAACTTTTCTTCCTTTGCAGTCCAAGGGACTCTCAAGTGTCTTCTCCAACACCACAGTTCAAAAGCCTCAATTTTTGGTGCTCAGCTTTCTTCAAAGTCCAACTTCTAATATTTTTAGAGTGCCCATTACTACTTAAAGCATCTATAGATTCAATGAAATGTCTATCAAAATTCCAATGAAATTTTTCACAGAAACACAGAACAAAATGGGAAATTTGTATAAAAGTACAAAGGCCATTGATTAGTCAAACCAATTCCAAGAAAGAAGAATGCATCTAAAGAAATCACAGTTTCTGATTTCAAACTTTATCACAAACCTACTGTAATCAAAAGAGAATACTGACATAAAAAGAGACACAGATACTCCAATGAAACAGGAGAGAGAGGCCAGAAATAAACATATACATACATGTCAAATCAACTCATTACAATGAAGCCAAGAGTATACAATAGGGAAATAATAGTCTTTTCAATAAATGGTGCTAGTAAAAGTGGATATACAAGTTAAAGATCTAAATGTAAGACCAGAAACTATAAAACTCCTAGGGAAGAACATATGCAAAACACTCGCCAACATAAATCACAGCAGGATCTTCTATGATCCACCTCTCAGAACACTGGAAATAAAAGCAAAAATAAAGAAATGAGATCTAATTAGAATTAAAAGCTTCTGCACAACAAAGGAAACTATAAGTAAAGTGAAAAGACAGCCTTCAGAATGGGAGAAAACAATAGCAAATGAAACAACTGACAAACAACTAATCTCAAAAATATACAAGCAACTTATGCAGCTCAATTCCATAAAAATAAATGACCCAATCAAAAAATGGGCCAAAGAACTAAATAGGCATTTCTCCAAAGAACACATACA
>SJYC01032636.1:0-14750 GCA_006408675.1 Madoqua kirkii | reverse complement strand
AAAGGAAACTATAAGCAAGATGAAAAGATAGCCTTCGGAATGGGAGAAAATAATAGCAAATGAAGCAACGGACAAACAACTAATCTCAAAAATATACAAGCAACTTATGCAGCTCAAGTCCAGAAAAATAAATGACCCAATCAAAAAATGGGCCAAAGATCTAAATAGACATTTCTTCAGTGAAGACATATGGATGGCTAACAAACACATGAAAAGATGCTCAACATCACTCATTATCAGAGAAATGCAAATCAAAACCACAATAAGGTACCATTTCACACCAGTCAGAATGGCTGCAATCCAAAAGTCTACAAGCAATAAATGCTGGAGAGGGTGTGGAGAAAAAGGAACCCTCTTACACTGTTGGTGGGAATGCAAACTAGTACAGCCACTATGGAGAACAGTGTGGAGATTCCTTTAAAAATTGCAAATAGAACTGCCTTATGACCCAGCAATCCCACTGCTGGGCATACACACCGAGGAAACCAGAATTGAAAGAGAAACATGTACCCCAGTGTTCATTGTAGCACTGTTTATAATAGCCAGGACATGGAAACAACTTAGATGTCCATCAGCAGATGAATGGATAAGAAAGCTGTGGTACATATACACAATGGAGTATTACTCAGCCATTAAAAAGAATACATCTGAGTCAGTTCTAATGAGGTGGATGAAACTGGAGCTTATTATACAGAGTGAAGTAAGCCAGAAAGAAAAACACCAATGCAGTATACTAACATATATATATGGAATTTAGAAAGATAGTAATGATAACCCTGTATGCAAGACAGCAAAAGAGACACAGATGTATAGAATGGACTTTGGACTCTGTGGGAGAGGGAGAGGGTGGGATGATTTGGGAGAATGGCATTGAAACATATATACTATCATATATACGAATTGCCAGTCTATGTTCGATGCAAGATACAGAATGCTTGGGGCTGGTGCATGGGGAAGATCCAGAGAGATGATATGGGGTGGGAGATGGGAGGGGGGTTCAAGATTGGGAACTCATGTATACACCCGTGGTGGATTCATGTCAATATATGACAAAACCAATACACTATTGTAAAGCAAAATAAAGTAAAAATAAAAAAAATTTAAACAGCTGCATTCCCCTCAGGATTCAAATCCCAGAACTTTCTGCCATGGCCATAGGATTACAAGATTCACAGCCCCATATCTGAGATTGTAATTGCTTTACATCTCCTACTTTTCGCTTCTCAAAGCTAATTCCATGCTAACCAGTCTCTGATGGCTGCTTGGGAAAGCCTATGCACCAGCACTCGGAGAGAGTCAGTGAGCCTCACAGGGGTTTGTTAGAAGCCAAATTTACTGTTCAGCATACCAACAGTATACATCTTGCCACTTCAAAGACTAGCAAATGAACCAGGTATGCTTAACAGTCTGAGTTCAATGCTTTCTTCCCTACTGGCCTCCCTCTATGAGATTCACATTCTCCATTCTCTGCCCAAGCCAACCCCTGCTACATTATCTGTTACTGAGAAAATAACATTTGTTCTCTTTTCTTGTTTTTTGAGTTTTTAAATCACTTCATGACAAATAGATGGGGAAACAGTGGAAATAGTGGCTGACTTTATTTTTCTGGGCTCCAAAATCACTGCAGATGGTGATTGCAGCCTTGAAATTAAAAGACATTTACTCCTTGGAAGAAAAGTTATGTCCAACCTAGACAGCATATTAAAAAGCAGAGACATTACTTTGCAAACAAAGGTCCGTTTAGTCAAGGCTATGGTTTTCCCAAGAATCATGTATGGATGTGAGAGTTGAACTATAAAGAAAGCTGAGGGGTGAAGAATTGATGCTTTTGAACTGTGGTGTTGGAGAAGACTCTTGAGAGTCCCTTGGTCTGCAAAGAGATTCAACCAGTCCATCCTAAAGGAAATAAGTCCTAGATGTTCATTGGAAGGACTGGTGTTGAAGCTGAAACTCCAATACTTTGGCCACCTGATGCAAAGAGCTGACTCATTGGAAAAGACCCTCATGCTGGGAAAGATTGAGGGCAGGAGGAGAAGGGGATAACAGAGGATGAGATGATTGGATGGCATCCCTGACTCAGTGAACATGGGTTTGGGTGGACTCCAGGAGTTGATGATGGACAGGGAGGCCTGCTGTGCTGCAGTCCATGATGTCGCAGAATCAGACACGACTGAGCAACTGAACTGAATCAGCAAAAGGATGTTAGGTTGTGTATATGGAGATGAGGTGCTTGGAGTTGATGGGGCAGGGATGCAGTTATATGAAGGGTGGGAAGAAGTCACAAGTTTATACCTAAACTTGAAATTCAAATTAATTATTTAACTTGGACTTGGGTAAGATCTTCCAGTGAAAGTGAGAAGGTCAACCTTTTTCAATCCTGTTCCTTCTTGATAGCAACAGCAATAAAATTCACAGTCTTCTTTGATGGCTAGTATTTGCTGAGGTCTCTTTTGATGACCCAGTATATCCCTTTATTTTCACAGTGATGGACACAAATATCAAAGTAAACCAAAACCAGGGTCTTGAGAGCACCAGACAAAAGATTTCAAAAGGAGTTGATGATGAAGTTCAACAAGAGTATAAATAAAAAGCATGGACTGAATTTGGTTAGAGCCAAGGCATCCAGGTGCACAGGTTGTGTCTGGCACAAGCACTCTCAGCCAAGGGGATAAGTGGGGCTAAATTCAACTTGAGCTATGCTGGCTGAGCCAAGGCCTTGGTGTGGAGTTTCATCAGCTGGAGAAAGGGAAGCCTTTCAGAAAAGTTCACAAAGCCGGCCTCTGTTTGCCAACATAAACCCTAGGAGCTGCCTCTGCATTTACTGGCAGGTCCCTTTTTTCAGGTCACACACAGTAGCATTCCTGGTCCTGAATTTAGCCAGAATATAGTCAATGGAGAGGATAACCTTCTAAGTTTATGTGGAAGCCCTTTCTACTGTATAATACCCTTCAAGTATAAAATGAGGCAGAAAGAGGTGATTGGGAAGCTTAGTGAGTTAAAGGAGAAAATACATTGATGACAAATATTTTCTGCCTACCTACAACTTATAAAACCCAGTTGAGACATTCAGGTCTGACAGACTCTTCTATGGGAAACCATTCAAGAGTAGATTGGCCAGAAAACACAGATGGGAAAAGATGTCATGATTTCTGGAGTCCATTCTAGTCGCAGACTCCAAGGCAGATCTTGGCAGCAGGGCAGAAAGGTCTGAGAAAGAAGCACCCAGGAGAGGCTGCCCTGGCCTATCACCAAGACTCTTTGATCTTACTATAGCTCCAATTAGATAAAAATGCTGGGATGCAGGTTCTCAGAGGCCAGATAGGTCAAAACCAAGGGGAGGTTTTTGTAAAGCTCTGTGATACTGTGGGTGGGGTACTCCACCACAATACAAACATCACACAGACCTGTACAGGAACTGTAGGGCTGAAAAGTGAAATTGCCTTGTAAATTCTTCAGCCTGGCTACCTTGATATCAGAGTAATTTTCCCATGACTCCCTGAATGAATTCCCACAAAATATCAGCTGCCATTTTTAGTTAATACAAGGCACTCAGATCTAAATTCATTAAAAAGTTGTTCAAGGCTCTGATGGAAAATTACATTACAAACTGTGTTAAATCTGCCTATTCACTAAGCATGGAATTTTCTCATTTCCTGTAAATGCTCTATCTTGTTTGTATTTTCCTGTATTTCCTTTCTAAAGCTAACTCCAATAGGGCTTTGCTACCTTGCTCATTTTATTACAAGGTCAATGTGTGAGTTAAATTTTTTAATTTCTTCAGACACCTCTATGGAGAGATTTCCTCCTCCACTTCTCTGTTATCCCAGGTATCTACTGGGAGCAAAAAGCTCAGGCTTGGAAACCTTGGGACACACAGCAACTATAAACATGACCTCTGTGTCAATTGGCCATGTTCCGTAGCCAATTACTCACTTAGTGTCTTCTGCTGAATTTATTCCTCAATATCTTTCTCTAATCCTGCATCTCTACTTTATAAATTCACTTTCTTCTTTGACATCTACTCACAGAGTGGATGGATTTCTCTGGTGGCTTAGTGATAACAAATCAGCCAGCTAATGCAAGAGACATGGGTCAACCCCTGGATAGTGAAGTCCCCTGGAAAAGGAAATGGCAACTCACTCCAGTATTCTCACCTAGGAAATCCCATGGACAGAGGAGCCTGGTGGGCTATAATCCATGGGATCTCAAAAGAGGCAGACACAACTGAGGAACTAAACAATAACAATTCAGAGTTGATAATTCAGAAACTTTCCACCTCTCAGTTCTTCTTCCCTGCCTCCCTCACCCTGAGCTTGACATTTTCCAGAATGAACTTTTTCAGAACATTTGTATCTCAACTATAAAATGGTACAAAACAGATCTCTTCCTATTCCTGCTTTTGCTTCTCAATCCTACCTCTGCCCACGTAGGACTGGAAAGTAAGGACCACCTTCCAGCATTTGAGGACTTTTTTTTCTTTTTTATTTTTTAATTAATTTATTTTTTAATTGAAGGATAATTGCTTAAGGAACTTTTCTGTCAATTTAGGACATTTTTCTCAGAGATCTGTCCCCAGAGCAGAATTCTGGGTCTGAGTCTGAACTCCATGATATTCCCTGAACATGCCTGACTCAGAAACACTGGACACAAGTTTCTACCTAAATCCAGGTCCAGCTATTACATAACTAGTCTATTCCTGCTTTTGCTTCTCAATCCTACCTCTGCCCACGTAGGACTGGAAGGTAAGGACCACCTTCCAGCATTTGAGGACTTTTTTTTCTTTTTTATTTTTTAATTAATTTATTTTTTAATTGAAGGATAATTGCTTAAGGAACTTTTCTGTCAATTTAGGACATTTTTCTCAGAGATCTGTCCCCAGAGCAGAATTCTGGGTCTGAGTCTGAACTCCATGATATTCCCTGAACATGCCTGACTCAGAAACACTGGACACAAGTTTCTACCTAAATCCAGGTACAGCTATTACATAACTAGAATTTGCCACTGGACAAAGGTGGGCTATCTACATATTTCTCTAAAGTCTCAAAAAAGAATCTCAAGTTCTACAGGATAATGAATATATGAAGCTCCAAGTGAAAAGCTGGGATGCATGAGTTCTGTGGACTGTGATGGGAACCGTCCAGGTCATAGGTCTTCAATGGCAGAAGGGAGTATTGTCTCCTAAGAAACTTCAGCTCTCTTATCTACTTGTGTTCTCTGATACCACAACTCATTCTACCATCTGTTTATGACAGATCAAATCTACCCAAAAATAGCTTGCACCACTGCACCAAGTCAACACAGTCTTCATTACTCTTCAGACTCAAAGTGAAGTAAATGAATCTGACTGCAGAGTAAAATCTTTCCCTCTCTGCAATGCAGACTCAAGAGCTAAGTATAAGGCAGGTCTCTGATCATCTCATTTTTACATGTGGATATATTTCTCCTGCTTCCTGTACATAGTTTCTGTATACAGATAATTCTGTGATGAAAATTGAGACTCCATCCTACATACACTAATTAAATTCAATTATCAGTGTAGACCGAGTGTATGGAGGGAGGACAATATTGTACTGAAATTATTTAACCTCTATTTACAGAAGAAAAATCATACACACCTTCTTCCTACAATAGCTTTCTCTCTGATAGAGGTTTTGCCATAAGGGGTTAGGCTGGTTCTCCCATTGCTTTTTGGCTCCACACCCCAAACCATCTGGTCTCCACCATATCTGGAGGAAGATCTCCTTGTTCAGCATTTTTGATGTCATCACAATAATCCCAGACTATACACACTGGCTAATAATCCTGGAAAAACCTATATTCTAAGAGAGAAGTGGAAAGTGATGGGATGCATGGGACCTGGATGCTGAGAAATTCCTCGAGCCCCCTGATGACTCAGGCTTCTAACCACCCACCTAACCCAACAGATCAGCCTTCCTTATGAGGCACCAGAGACCCAGACTGTCCACATTCTGCGGTTCTTGTACCCCCTAACACCCCACATTTGACTTCCTTTCTTATTCAAAGAAGAGAAGCTGCTGGCTTTCAGCCAGTTCACAGCAGATGTGGGGCACAACTGCCAACTACCCAGGAAGCATCCCCCAGGGCAGGGCATGAGAATCTGCTTCTCAGAAATTCCCATACTTCTAATCCCATCCATCATCTAACACCTGCCCAAAGAGAGAGCCTGGGAAACTTGCTCCTGAGCATCTTCAGGGATTTAATGCTTCTTGTTGGGAACTGAGACATCTAAGTTATGGCCAAGTTTTTAAGAGAATGAGAGTTAAGGGAATTATTAAAAATCAAGTGTTACAACTTTACATGTACTTTAGGCATGTCTGCAAATTTATCCAAAACTTGGACAGAATGCCTTCCTAAACCACTGACCTTGCCCATCTCACTCTCTGAATCCAAGTAGTCATCACACACTGGACAGGCTTTCAAAGCCATGAGCAGCAGGATCTTTCCTTTCTCCACATGGAGGACAGTGGGGCTGGGGATTCTGCTCATCAAAACGTTACTACTAGTTTGTGTGAGATCTTGCAAGGCCGTCCTTGAACCCCAACCCTGAGAGATTGTTCACTGGCTTTCCCTAAGTCTACAGATTTATTTTGCTACCTTTGTGACCTAAGAAAGTGGTCCCTTCTGTGCACTGCCTACTTTGTAGAGCTAAGGAAAATAGGAAGCACAGGGACAAATTACAAGGCAAGACACAAAGACATTAGTACCAAGGAAAATACTGATGTGAACTCAGAGTGCTCATCACTTGAATTGATATTAACCTGAGCTTCCAAGAAAATATTGTCAATATTACAATGCATATTTTCTTAGTGTCTCTGAAAGAAAGTATGAGAATTCAAGGAATCCTTGGATCCTCAGATCCTGAAGATATTACAAAAGAAGTGCTTAGCTGTGGCTGGAATAATCCAAAGTCTTGGCAGGAGCTAAGGGAGGTTGCCCAGCAGCTGTTTCTGCAGACTGTAAAGTAGGTCATCCATGGCTCTTCATTCTTGTCTTTCTGAGTCCTTTGAACCCTCCCTACCACATCCCTCATGTGATTTTATTCTGTTCCCATCAAAACCTGGTATCAAGAAATTACCAGAACCCAGTTCATACTAATTTGATGAACAATGGACACAGTTGAAGGCTTTAGGTTTTCTGGGGTTGGGATGAGAGAGGGAGCATTGTATTTAATAGAGAGAAGAGCCTTGACAGTGAAAGTCGCATCCAACTCTTTGGGACCTCATGAACTATACAGCCCATGGGATTCTCCAGGCCAGAATCCTGGAGTGGGTAGCCTTTCCCTTCTCCTGGGGATCTTCCCAACTCAGGGATCGAACCCTGGTCTCCTGCATTGCGGGCAGATTCTTTACTGGCTGAACCACAGGGGAAGCCCAGAAATACTGGAGTGGGTAGTCTATCCCTTCTCCAGTGGATCTTCTCAATCCAGGAGTCGAACTGGGGTCTCTGCATTGCAGACAGATTATTTGCCAGCTGAGCCCTAAGAGCTGCAAGCTAAAGACTAAAGCAACCATGGCAGAATGTTCAAAGCTTTAGGTACAACCCAAAATGAAAGATTGAAGTTTGTTCCTCTTATCTGGAGACTCAGCAGGGATCAGACAAGAAGGGTCTAAAGTCTTTAAGCAGGAACTTCTCTTCTTACATTCAGGAGGAAGCCCAGAATTGAGACCAGTTAAAGAAAATAAAATTTAAATGTGTGTTATTTAATTTAATAGCAGGAATATGTTTGCATAATTGCTATTTTTCAGCCATGAAAGAAACATCCATGTCAGAGAGTGAGTTCAGGTGGGCAGATTTTCTGTATGGTTGGGAGCTAGAACTCAATGACCTGAATTCTTCCTTTCCTAAAATTCATTACAGTGTCCATATTGAAAAAAACTCAGCTGACACCAAAAAACAACTACAGTTCCTATTTGGGTATATTCTTTCCCAGTTTTCTTGTTTGGTGTATAGATTATTACATACTGTATATGTGGAATCATACTCCATATACACATTTCATCATTTTTTACATTACAAAACTAATTCCATGTTATTAGATACTTATACTGATCGCTATCTTTAATGATCCATATTAATTCTATACTTAGAAATGTGCTAAATATCAATCAGTCCCTGTATGATGGAGAATTTGGGAAACTTCTACATTTCTCCCATGGTAAAAATTGTTTTAAGGAATATGTCCATATGTAACATTTTCATTACTTAAAATTGTGATATGTAATGTGAGGTAAACTTTATATATATGTAACTACATACACAAACTATATTCTTTACATATGCATACATATACAGTATATATATATATATATATATATGAAGTATGTTCCCACTTTTCCTCAATTAGAAGATTTAAATAAAATTTAAAATAAACCTGAATATACAAATATATTAAGGTTGTAAATAAAATTGTGAAATTTTACTTTAAATGTTTAATATGTCAATTCAGTTACACATACTTAATTTAAATCACATATTACATAGTTTATTGATTTTGAAATAAACTTTTTTCCATTCTTAGTTCATAAAATTTATTTTAATTTCTTTAGTAGCAACCTAAGCTGATGTATTTATGATCACTAGAACTGTTTTTCATCTTCAAACATTTTCCAAGCATATCATGTGTCTACATGTGTCTACAATGTGCCTACATTGTTTAAATTAAGCACATTGGGAATCCATGTATGAAGTCATCACTAAAACATTTCTAAACCACAGAGCTAATTCACAAAATATTACAACTATTGCTTTTCCACTTAGCCTGTAATTGAGTATTCATGATCTCAGCAACAAAACATTCATTTTAAAAGATTTGTTTAAACAATATTGAACACATAATTTTAAAAGCATAATCCCAAGAAAAGCAGTTAAGTTTTGCTAAATTATACCTATCTTTTTCACTAATCTCTTCCGCTGACTTCCAGCGTATTGTAGAGCCTGCCTTGATGAAGATCATGCCTGGTAAAAGGATCTTCACTAAGTTGTACTAACTGTGCAAAATCAAACAATTGTTTGAAAGCATTATAATATTGCTTTTTGTAATTTTTGTAAAGAATCAAATATAAGGGGACTCTTCCTTCTCTGAGAATAATGAGTTTGACTTTTCATTTAAACATATATGATATTTTCTCACAAGGAATTTCCCAAAGTGAAGATATTTGTTCAAACTAGTATTAGTATCTTCACCCTTTTAATATTAACTAATTGGCTTCCAATTAAATATATAGCAATTTATAGTGTTATCAACATCTTACCAGCATTGAGAACATAACTTTTTCTACCAAAAAATTGCTTAATGTACCCCAATGTTCCTTGCAGCATTGTTTACAATAGCCAGGACATGGAAACAACCTAGATGTCCATCAGCAGATGAATGGATAAGAAAGCTGTGGTACATATACACAATGGAGTATTACTCAGCCCTCAAAAAGAATAAATTTGACTCAGTTCTAATGAGATGGATGAAACTGGAGCTTATTATACAGAGTGAAGTAAGCCAGAAAGAAAACACCAATACAGTATACTGACACATATATATGGAATTTAGAAAGATAGTAATGATGACCCTGTATATGAGACAACAAAAGAGACACAGAGGTATAGAATGGACCTGCGGGAGAGGGAGAGGATAGGATGATTTGGGAGAATGGTATTGAAACATGTATACTATCATGCAAGAAACGAAGCACCAGTCTATGTTCAGTACAGAATACAGGATGCTTGGGGCTGGAGCACGGGGATGATCCAGAGAGATGATATGAGGTGGGAGGTAGGAGGGGGTTTCAGGATTGGGAGCTCGTGTACACTTGTGGCTGATTCATGTCAATGTATGGCAAAACCAGTACAGTATTGTAAAGTAGAATAAAGTAAAAATAAAATTTAAAAAAATTTTTCATTCTGTTTTTAAAAATTGTTCAGTTGATACTTTATTTACCCAATGAGTGACTTTCTCATTTGTTCTTTGCCAATTTATCTTTTAGGTCCATACTGTATTACTTATGAATTTGTATGATTATAATAGTTTTTACATGAGTTTCAGAGCATTCAACACAATAATAGCACTGGAGAAAGGATATTTCTGAGATATTCTAGATGGCAGAGGGTGGTAATGGCAAGATGCCAAGGAAAAGATAAAAGGAAGAGGAGGGTTATTGTAAAGCTATGCTTCACTGTGATTACGTACCACAGAGGTTGAAGTGTATTAAATCCTTGTTCAAAAACCACAGTTATACTCTGCTCATATGTCTCAGCATCAGGAACCAACATCTGAGTGTCAGGGGAAAATAATATAGGCACTTAATACCCACTTGCCCCTGACTCTTTTCTTTAGAGATTTACCCCACATGTCTACTTGCAATAGTTCAGAATGTGAACGAGTATCACCAAAGTCATCAAAATAAATAATTTCCCCACATTTTAGCAAATTTTATTAAACATATACTCGTGGCCATGCAAAAGAGAACATCATGGAAGAAGTATAGGAAGTGGAGTTAATAGAGACTGTGAGTTTGTGTGGGCTTCCTAGGTGGACTAGTGGTAAGGAGCCAGCCTGCCAATGCAGGAGACATAAGAGCCACAGGTTCGATCCCTGGGTCAGGAAGATCCCCTGGAGGATATGACAACCAACTGCAATATTCTTGCCTGGAGAATCCCACAGGCAGAAGAGCCTGGAGGGCTACTGTCCATAGGGTCGCAAAAAGTCCGGCACAACTGAAGCGACTCAGTAACATGTGTGCACACACATTATTAGCCTGAGTACTGGGTCATTCAGGAGTATATGATGAGGCAAGAAATTGAACCCACGTCTGTCTGATTTACATAATTCCTCTTTTCATAAGCTCAGTATGAAACAAAACGAGTTTTTGGAAAGTGGTTGCTGGAAACTGAATTCTACTGATTGAAATAGACAGCTTTTGTAACACATTTCTAAAGTCCATAACTAAAAGCAGATCTGCAAGGTGAAAATATAACACTAAATCCTCAAACCCTGACAGTTCATGTGTCTTGTTCTATGAGAAAACTGTCAAATGAGGGAGTGGAGATAGCAAGAAGGTAGTTATTATATAACACCAGACAAATGAAGAGTACAAACCCTTTAAAGGAAAACCTGAGTTACCACAAGGTAAGTAAAGAGACGTGGCAGGTAAATTTTTTTTGAGTAGAGTTAGCTGGGAAGAGATCTTGGAGATGAGCCTTAAGTGGGTCCTTGAAGATTCCACAAGACCTACCCCAACTTGGAATGTTATTTCAGAGTAAAGGAATCTTCTTTCTTCTCATCCCAGAGCAAATGCACCACTTATCCCCACCCACTTACACTATGTGTTTTTGAAAGGTATTTCTTGGGAACTCAGAAAAATTTCTAATCAGTCAGAAGAGAAGTCAATCAATGTGAATCCCACAAGTCTAAGAGCTGACTAGTCCTGGCCTGTCCATCACTCTTCCGACCCTGCTAATATTCGATCCTAGAGCACAGGGATTAACCCCTTCATCCTGGGATTATAATACCCATTACCATACCACATTGCTCTCTGTGAGTTTAGAACAGAAAAATTAATACATGGAGGAATAAAACTATACCTAGGCTTCCTCCTAGATTGTCAAAATGACTGAGCTCACGGCTTGCAGGGGTCTCCAACTTCCAGGATCTAATGCCTGATGATCTGAGGTAGAGATGATATAATAATAATAGAAATTAAGTATGCAGTAAATATAATGTGTTTTAATCATCCCTTAAACCATCTGCCCTTGTCCATGGAAAAATTGTTTTCCATGTAACCAGTCTCAGGTGCCAAAAGGGCTGGGGATCCCTGCCTCAAAAAATATAATACATCAGCTCAATAAAATTTTTTAAAAAGAACTCATTTTCAGTTCACAGATATCACACTTTAATGAAATTCTCATTTATAGAGCAGATGTGGAACATATCATCCTTGGGTTACAATTTCTGAAAGAGCGAACTCTTTTAGATATTAATGTTAGAACTCTGTTAGATATCAATGTTTCAGCATTTAGTGATGAGTTTATAATGTCTCTTTCTGGTGTTATAGGGATTCACAGTTGTAGGAAGAAAAAATGTGAACTAACACCCTGCTTCACACAAACAATCATGAAGAAAAAATTATTTCAAACCCAATAAAGAAATAGCTTTAAAACCTTGAGTTGTCTCAGATTATTTGCTGGTTGCAATGGGAATATAAAACTTTACAAAAGATAGGTTTTTCTGCCACCATCTTATCCTAGTGATGGCTCTTAGCCTGGTCAAGTCATTGTGTCTATCCTGACACAATATCATACTCAGGACATGACCTCCCCGACACAATATTCCTGCCAAAAATAAGAAAATAAACAAAGCCTAATCCAGCCTTTAGTTCTATCAGGAGGCAAGGGAGCCAGGAGAACAACAAGCCAGATTTCAAGAAAAACAACTAGACAAGTCCAGAAAGTGAGATATTCTTCAGGATAAAAGGACTAGCCCCTTCAAAAGTCAATATGATGGAACAAAACACAAGTACAGTGGAGGGAAAACAATGGAAGGAGAATTATTACATATTGAAGAAACTTACTTTGGCCACCTCATGCGAAGAGCTGACTCATTGGAAAAGACCCTGATGCTGGGAGGGATTGGGGGCAGAAGGAGAAGGGGACGATAGACGATGAGATGGCTGGATGGCGTCACCAACTCGATGGACATGACTTTGAGTGAACTCCAGGAGTTGGTGATGGACAGGGAGGCCTGGCGTGCTGTGATTCATGGGGTCACAAAGAGTTGGACACGACTGAGCAACTGAACTGAACTGAAGAAACTTAAGTTAGTAACTTAATTACATGCATAGTATTTGACTGAACTCTTGTTTCTAAAAACCATCTATAAAAGCAAGAATCTGCCTTCCAATGCAGGGGTTGCAGTTTTGATCCTTGGTCTGGCTAAGATACCATATGGCTGTTTTCACAACCTCCTGGTCTGTAGCCCACCAGGTTCCTCTGTCCATAGGATTTCTCAGGCAAGAATACAAGAATTCTACCTTGCAAATAAGTTCATTTGTACCCTTTTTTAAAGCATGCTTTCTTAAAGAATACTGCTGGCTCAAAGAAACCCTGAATCCAGTGATGTTTCAAGAAATTGAAACTGTATGTTCATGTGAAAACAAGGACTCTGTCAGTGAATACACAGGTAAAATTAATGAGAAAACTGCCAGGGATGATGTTGCAAGAAATAAGCATAAATAGTATATCTTAAAATCACTGTCTTTCAAGATCTGAGATAATGACTATAGCTCAAATCCAGTCTTCCACTTGTGTGGGGGTGGGGCAGTGCCAGGCTTCTACAGATGCCCCAAGGACTCCACGCAGCGGCCTCTCAAGCCTCCTTCCCTGCACAAGGTGGGCATCACAGAGAAGGTAGGCAAAGGTTTTAACGTCGGGGGCTCCCTGACTGAGGAGAACTTGACCAGGTTTATCCATTCTTGGGACTTCCTATGGGTCTCAGTTCAAAACCCTGGTCCTTTTTATTTCCTGTCCAGCTGCTAAGTGTATTGCTTGATCCATTAACCATGAAAGCCAATTCAGTCTATTCCTCCCCTTTAAGGTTTTGCCAAAAATTCAAATTGCCATCCTAACTACCTGTCATTTAAGGATATAAATAACATTTTTAATTAAAAGCTGGAAATATTGCTGCAGAAATACAGTGTGGGTACTGAAAGCATATGTCACGTTGATAGGCTAATTGCCAGTAAACAAGCTAGAGATGGTGAAGTAGTAGAGAAAGCCTTGGCTGACCGCAGCCATTGCAGCTTTGGCAGCACAAACTACATAGACTAGGAAAGTGGCTCTCAAAGGATATTCCATGAACCACAAAAGACCCAAAGACCTTTTCAGGGATTCCATGAGGTCAGACCAAGTTTCATAATAATATCAAAACAACATTTGCCTTTTTCTCTGTGTTGACATTTGCCCTAATGGTACAAAAGCAGTGGTGGATAAAACTCCTGGTCCCTCAACATGAAACAAGACAGAAGTCTTAATTCTATATTAGAAATCATTGTATCCTTCACTGCTACATTTGCAGGGGAGTAGAAAGCCAGTGTCACTTTAAAATGTTATTGACTGTATTAATTGACTAGGCTGCCATAACAAAATTTCACAGACTTGGTGGTTTAAACAATAGAAACTTATTTTCTTACAGTTCTGAGTCTAGAAGTCCAGGATCAAGGTGCCCACAGAGTTGGTTTCTCCTGAATCCTCCTTTCTTGACTTGGAGATGACCACCTTCTCCCTGAGTCCCCATATGGACTTTCCTCTGTGCATGCAAATCCCTTGTGTCTCTTTGTTTGCTCAAATTTCCTCATTGTACATCAGCCAGACTGGATTAGGGTCCACTCTAATCCAGTGTAAATGGCCCAGTTTACCTTATCCTTAAAGGCCTTATCTCCAAAGAAGGATACATTCTGAGGTACCAGGCATAAGGACTTCAATATATGAATTTGGGAAGGATACAGCTCAGGCTGTAACATTGAAAAAGCAGAAACTTAGTTTTTTTAAATCTCTACTATTGAGTATATGTCTTTTTATTTTTTTAATATAAACTTATTTATTTTAACTGGAGGCTAATTACAATATTGTAGTGGTTTTGCCATACGTTGACATGAATCTGCCGCGGGTGTGCATGTGTTCCCCATCCTGAACCCCCCTCCCACCTCCTTCTCCATACCATCCCTCTGGGTCATCCCAGTGCA
>SJYC01032634.1:0-23802 GCA_006408675.1 Madoqua kirkii | reverse complement strand
ATTACATGTATGAATACAGAAATACACCACCATTTATTTTCTCTAGTCTCCTCATGATGGACATTTAGGTTATTTCTGCTGCTGCTGCTAAGTCACTTCAGTCATGTCCACTCTGTGCTATCAGCTATTACAGGTAAGGTTTCCATGACCATTTTGGTACATGTCTCTCTATGGACATGTACAGGATTTTCTCTGGGGAATGTCAGTACTCTTGTTATAGGATATACACATCTTCAACTTAACTAGCTTTTGGCAAAATTCTTTCCAAATGTATCTAACTAATTCAAACTCCTACCTCCAGCATATGAAAATTCCTAGGAGTCCACATTCTTACTAATACTCGATTTTTAAATTTTTACCAAGTTTACCCGATAAGTGTGAAATAGTATCTAATGGCAGTTTCAATTTGCATTTCTTTGATGCTCCACTAATGAGGTGGAGCATCTTTTCATTTTTATTGGATATTTGGTAAATTACGGATTCAGCATCCATTGTCCATTTTCTTTTGGATCCTTTGTCTTTTCCTTAGTAATTTACAAGTGTTATATATATTTCATGGATAAAACTCTTTTGTGTTTCTTACATTAGGGGTCCCAGGGTTATTAGATGCTATGCCCCCTTTGACTATGTTTGATTGACTATGCTATCTGACAACCCTGTGGGGAATAAAACTTCACTGTAGAAAACTAATCATAATGCAAATGTTTCCTATTCAGGTCAGTGCAAATAATTCTTGCTCATAGTGATCCAAATGGATTTTGTCTGAAAGACAATGTAAGTCTCTGTAAGTCAAGTTCACATTTATTCTCTTATTACTCCATTCATAAGTTAATAAGTTAAAAGAAAATATTTCACATTCATTTGTGTTATATTTGTATGAGAGTTGTGATTTTATATACTCAAAATGATATTTTTAAAAATTTTATTTAAAAGGTATATATGGTATACATATATATAAATACTAACTGTAATATATATATATATTAGAAAACTTATGAATTCTTACCTAACTTAAAAATATATGGCATTTTGACTCCACTTGTTTGACTTAGTATGAATAGAATGCTAGATTTCTAATTTAAAAAAAAATACAGATGCAACAAGCAACAAAGTTTTACTGTATAGCACAGGGAACTATAGTCAATATCTTGTAATAACCTAAATTGGAAAATAATCTGAAAAATTCTACATGTGTATATGTATAACTGAATCACATTGCTATGCACCTTGCTGTGAAACACTGTAAGTCAACTATACTTCAATAAAATATATGTATTAAGAAAAAATTACATTTTAGCAAGGGAACAATTTTCAAAGAAAAAAGTAATAATCGAGGAAAGCTGACCCTTCCAAGCAGAGTCAGACACTACAGCTGAGTCAGGAGGTAGGGGGCCTAAGGCCATCCTGCAATAAGTGGCTGACTGAGGCCGTGAAGGCTCAGTCTAAATGGCAGTAGCTGGAGAGGAGCGCTGAAGGGCCCCAGGAGGCTGCGCAGCTGATGTGTGGGCCAGCACTCCCATTTTCCTATTCGGTGATGTGGGCAATGTGTTCAACCTCTCTGCGCCTCAGCCTCCTCATCAGCAAATCTGGAATAAAAGCATTCTCCTCAAGGACTACCACGAGAATTAAATGAAGCAATGTATGTGAACCATGCATGATATAAGAAAATAATCATTAGTAACAGCATGATTGTACTGTTATATAATAAATCTAACTGACATTTATTGCGTGTTTGTTTTTAAGACCAGAAAAAGCAACAAATGGGAAGACTGAGGATTCGACACCCTGAAGCCCCAGGTCTTAAGCAGGAAGCTACCTAGTAGCTATGTTATTGTCCTAGTAGAGCTGACTCAGCATTCAGAGACAGCCTGGCGAGCAGACTCTGCTCCCAGCTAGCCACGGGACTGTGCGCGAGTCACACCGCTTCTCGAGCCACAGCCATGCATTCCCTCATTCCTTGGATAAACTCACTTCCTCTACCAAGTCCTGTACTAAAGTGATGGTGCTGGTGAATCAGGAGGTATAGGGGCTCCAGTTCCTGAGCTTTTAAGATGGAGGTGAAATTTGATTCATTTAACTCCTCATTAGTATCCCCGGGCTGCCATAACGAAGTATCACAAACTAGGCAGCTTCAAACAACAGAAATGTATTGTCTCACAGTTTCAGAGGTCAGACGTCCAAAAATCAAGGTGTCAAGAGCAGCACTCTACCTCTGAAGCCTGTAAGGGAGAATCCTCCCTCGCCTCTTCTGAGTTTCTGATGGTGGCTGTCCATCCTTGGCTCCAGTCTCTGCTGTCACACGACATTTTCACCACATGACCATCTTCTAAGGACACCAATCCTGTTATATTAAGGGCACACTCTACTATGGTATGATCTCATCTTAACTAATTCCATATGCAACAACCCTATCTCCAAATAAGAAGTAGAAGGTACACGAGATTTCACGTATCCTTTAGGGAAAGCACACTCCACCCGTGACAGTACCCCAGATGGGTGCCCTGAGTAGGAGAGACCTTCGGGGCCCGAGACTGGCCCAGCATGATCTTCCATGCAGTGCTGGAGCTTTGGCCTCCCAGCTCCAGAGAAAACAGAAACCCAAATCCTTTTGGAATTTGGGATGGAAATTTGGAGAGCACAGTCACACTTCTCAGGGCAGAGCTTCCTTTGACATAGCTTTCCGTTAGCAATAGGATGGCTTCGGTAAAATGAAGGGGAAGAGACCCACCCTTTCATCCTGAAAGATTAGGGAAGTAAAGTGTCAAAAGTGTTACACTAGATTAGTGCTCCTTTTTCAGAGAACAGAGTCTGAATCTAGAAAACATGAGAGGCAATACTTTGTGTCTTAAAAAAAAAAAGTTCTCGAGGATGCAGGAAGGGAAGAGAGCCAGCATTTTTACTGAGAGCCTCCTCTCTGCCAGGCCATATGTAAAATGGTGTACAAACACCATCTCTTTCAATCCTCAGGACAATTCTTTGATGAATAACCCCATTTGACAGGTAAGGAAGCAGGTTGAGAGCCATTAATTAAATATTTACAAAAGTCCCACAGCTAGAGATGTCAGTACTAGGATTTAAATTCAGATTGTTGCATAATCAAGTTTATAATCTTCCTTCTACATTGTCTGTTTATAATTTTACATCAGATAATGTATGTGAAATCCTGAAGCACTGTATCTGGCAGAGAAGGAGGAGGCAATAATCATTTCTATCCATCCTTCCTCCAGAGACTGTTTCTGGAATGAATGAATGACAGTCGATGAACATACGGCACCCTCTGATCCTCTGGTTCTCACGTGAACCCTCACTTCTCTGAACTCCCAAGACTTTATTCTTTCCCTCTCAAGTGGAACTTACTCCTCTCCCTGCCATCCCCAGCCCTTGGTTAGTACCTCAGAGAAGGAATGAATTTAACTCATCTTTGTACCTCTCAGGTGTCCTGCACTGGCCTGATACGCAACAGATGCTCAATATCAGTCTGCAGAGGGAATGAATAAGTAAAAACTCCTGTAAAGCACACAACTCAGTATTTGGTTAACATGGTAGGTTTAACCTGAGAGCATCCCTAGGAAGTTTAGAGGAAAACCTGAGATGGGGCTCAAAACAGCACTCCTGGCCAGGCATGGCCACTAAGCTATGGAGCAGACTCAGCTCCTCTCGGCCCTCTCTTGCACACCCATCTAAAATACAGGGGCTTGCGGAGCTCTGTGACCACCAAGAGGAGTGGGATGGGGTGGGGAAGGGAGGTTCCAGAGGGAGAGGATATATGCATACCTGAGGTTGAGTCACGTTATTGTACGGCAGAAACCAACACAATATTGTAAAGCAGTTATCCTCCAATTAAAAATAAATGAAGGACTTCCCTAGCGGTACGGTGGATAAGAATCCGCCTGCCAATGCAGGAGACATTGGTTCCATCCCCAGTCCAGGAAGATTCCACATGCCGTGGAATGCCTCAGCCACTGTGCCACGACTGCTGAGTCCACACTAGAGGCCATGAGCTGCAGCTACTGAGGTCCATGCACCTAGAGAGAGCCTGTTCGCCACCACAAGGGGAAGTCCACGAACCTCAACAAAGAGTAGCCAGTGCATGCAGCAACTAGAGGAAGCTCGAGTGCAGCAATGAAGACCCGGCACGACCAACAATAAATCATAAAAAAAATAACAAGGGGCTTCCCAGGTGGCATTAGTGGTGAAGACCCACCTGCCATGCAGAAGACCTAAGAGATACAGGTTTGATCCCTGGGTCGGGAAGATCCCCTGAAGGAGGGCATGGCAACCCACACTCCAGGAGTCTTGCCTAGAGAATGCCATGGACAGAGGAGCCTGGTATGCTAGCTGTCCATAAATTTTTAAAAATACAGAGGCTTAGACTAATAACCTCTGAATTCCTCTAGTCTCTTATCTAAGGCCCGGTGTTTCCAAGGTCAGAAAGAGTTAGTGACTGCATGGCATCCAGAGGCCAGCAGGGCCGAGGCTGTCCAGTGATGGACACAGCATCCAGATGCCAGCAGGGCCGAGGCTGTCCAGTGATGGACACGGCATCCAGATGCCAGCAAGGTCGAAGCTGTCCAGTGATGGACAACCCTTTCTCAGGTCCCAGTTTTCCTGAACCACAAAAATCAGTATTTGGGCACCTTGCCAATTTCCTCTTGCTATTTCCCAACAGAGTACTTTCCAAAGACAGCTGGAATGAAGGACCATGTTCTCTCAGCAGGAGGTTTCTCCTAGAGCCAAAAAGAATGCCAGAACCTGGACCATGTTTCCAGGAGACAAACAGAACAGCCACTCCCCGTCTCTACTGTGAAGGAGCTGTAATGAGGCTAAGTAACACTCACCATGCACAAACAATCACTCCTGCAGCCCTTTGTAGCCATTCCTGCATGTGATTCTCATGTGACACAGATCTGTGCCATGATTATTACTCCCCATTTCACAAAGCGGGAAACTGGAGCTCCAAAGAGATTCAGGATCATCAACCAGGGTCACCTACCTATCTCCATATCCCAAGGTTTACTTTCTGTTTTTATTTTTACTTTAAAAAACAGGAAATGTGTACAGAATGAATAAGTGTTTCTCCCACTCCTGGTCTCCCAGCATCTCATTCTCTGGGAGGGTATCACTGTTATTAGCCTTCTAATAACAGCCTCTATCAGAAGCCTCTAGCCTTCTATTCAGCCTCACTGAAGACCTTCAGTGAGGTCTTCTCACTGTGAGAGGCAAGTGGATTATCTTATCTATCTGTAGCGTGTGGTAGGCAGTATTCTGCCTTTTCTTTTCCCATTTACCAATATTGCCAGGTGGTCCTTCCTTCCATATCAGGATATAAATATCTGTCTAGCTCCTCATGTTGGCTGGATAACAGCTCATCATCTGAAAGTCCCGTAATTTTGAAAGACATATGCAGACCCCAAGCTCTCAAGCAATGATGATAGCAGGGAGGAGTTGAGAAGCTGGGCTGCCATATCCACACGCCCAGGGTCACTGAGCATTTCAGATCAACTGACCCTTTATGAGATCCCCACACAAAGACGTGCTGTCTCCTTGAAGACTAACTGAACCAATTCATGAAATTCATTCTGTGTTTGACACACACTAAGTGTTCAGTTCTACTAAAGCCAACAAGTTTCTGACTCTATGGGCCAAAATGTTGGGATGGTATAGAGGACCAGAACTCAGGGAAGGAAATTGCCCTCTTCCCCGAGACCAACTGAGTAATGGAAAAACAGACAGCCAGCATTCAAAACCCAGCTCCACCACCCATTGTGCATAGCAGAGATGGCTAGACATGGATTAGTGGAACACCTCTACTCTCAGAGTTCAGGGTGGGCAAATGGTCACCCAGCCTTTCCCAGTCTTCTTTGCAGCCTGGTGTGGCTACATTCTCACCCTTTATATTCTCAATTATAAAGGGAAATTGTTTGCCCTCCATTCCCTCTTTTCTCCTCTCCCATGGACTGGAACTCATGTGTGTGGCAGAACACCTTCAACCAAGTCAATGAGGCAATACTCTAATGACAAAATGAGAAGGAACTCAGGTAGCTGCATCACTCAGCAGGCAGAGCTGTGTGTGGCCTGCTCCACGCATGTGCTTTCTGGAGTAAACTGTTACATGAGAGAGCTGCCCTCTTGGATCTGGCTTTAGTGATGATATTTTAAGGTCTCTGTTAGAGCATCTTCACTCTTAGCCCAATTAATACATGGAGTAACCTTGAACAAATCCTTTGACATCCTTAAGCCTCAGATTCTAAATCTCAAATTCCTCATAAAGATTAAAGAGAAAGCAAACAACACCCAACACAGTTAGGGCTCAATAAAAGATTTTCTGGAGCTCAATTTCCCCATCTGTAAAATGGGTATATTAAGCAAACCTTTGTGAAACCCAAATGACATAGCTGTAAAGCTGATATCCAAGCTATGAAGCCCTATACAAAAATTAGCTTTGCTTTAGGATGCTCTGGAACCCTTGCTTGTGTTGCATAAATGCTTCACTAATGTCCATGTGGATAGTGAGCCAAGCACATATGCTCCCCTGGGGACAAAGGGAGGTCAGCTGGTGTCTCTGGATTATGTTCCCAGCATATACAACCCCAGAAGTTCACATACCTGAGCACTATACCATCTGAGCCTCTTCCAAGCCAGTGCCAAAGGGTGGATGGCAACAGCTTCACAGCCCTCTGCAAACTACTGCTGGCAACAGCAACATAGGAGAGCATTTCAGAGTTTACAGAGCAGTTCCACAGCCACAAATTCTCTGGACCATCTTGGAACCCTTTAAGGTAGGCAGGATGATTTGCCTTTGAGGTAACAGTGCTGAGATGGGATGGGCCACAAGGAGTTAGAGTTCCCAGGCAGGGTCCATACTATACCACCTGCATCTCGAGCCTGTATCTGAGTCTAAAGTTCTTTCCATTCCCCTGTTAAATATCTCCTATAACAGAGGAAAATATGCTCATTTGGGACCCAAGTTATAAAGCATAGCACTGAAACCTATTTATTCATCCAATAAACAGAGAATTTCTCGCTGCCTGGCCCTGCACCGAGCCCTGCAGGGACCAGTGGGCCAGGTACGGAGCCTGCTTTCCAGGGACTCAGGACCACATAGCAAGTGTCGGGATGACAGGACCACATAGTGAGGCTCTAACATGCCAGGTGCTTCACCTAAGCAGTCTCTGATTCTTACAGCAAAGCTGCAAAGGGTATATTTGTTTTCCCTCCAAATTTATGACAAGCAACCGAGGCTCAGGGACACTGTGTGATTTATTTGAAGCCACTTGCCTGTAAGTGGTAAAAGTGGAATTCGTTTCTAAGTCTGTTCGATCCCATAGGCTCTTTTGTGAAAAATGCAAAAAAAACTCCTCAAAATGTCTTCAAGAGAGCATGTCCAGGATGGAATTATAAGAGCCACAGCACCCACTGGATGCTGACACATGACATCAAGTGACCAACTAATTTATTTCTCATTTTGATTTCTCGGTTGATAACTTCATCCAATCACAGAATGTCAGGGAAAAAAAGGATAATCTAGTCAAACCTTCTCATTGTACAAATGGGGGTGGGGGGTAAGGACCAGACCAAGATCACACAACACACTTAATATCCAAGCTGGAATTCAAGCATGTGTATCTCTAAATTTAAAGTCCAGATATTTCCACGTCACCATGTTCTGGATGCTCACCCTGGGACTTGGCACTTACTTTCACATTCTCTTTTGTCTAAAGAGTATCTCCTGCTTAAGGCAGGAACCAGTTGTAGTTCATCTGACTGTCTCCAGTGCTTAACATGTAGAAAAATGCCTTTAATGAATGTGTGGTGGCTGAATGGGATGAAACAACAATAATCATCCCCATTATATAGATGAAGAAACTGAGGTTCAAGAAGATTAGAGTATCTGTCCAAGTTAACAAAGCTCACAAGCCACTGTTGGCTGGAGGACCTATGTAAGGCACCAGCCCCACTGAAACCTGGTCAACAGGGACAGCATTCAGTCCCAAAAAAGACCCCTGCCTGCTTCCTCTTCGCGTTGGAAAGAGCCCTGGGGGTGAGGTCCTATAGGAGGACGAGGCACGTGACTCAGCAGGAAGTCATGATAAATGTGCAGGGTGGAGGAAGACCCATCCCAGCAAGCCCCCTCCCCCACCTTGCAGGGGGCCTCAGGCTTAGCTGGCCAAACGAGTCACACATGTTTAGAAGCCAGTGAAGAACCTTGCTGGGGGCCAGGAGGGAGATCCGTTCTGGGGGTTCTGCCAGGCCTTGAGGAGGGGCTGTTAGCACAAGGTCAGGACAGACAGATGTGTGTGTGGCCCTGCCAGAGGCCGAGCTGGCCCCCGCGTATCAACCCCCCCCCCCCCCCAACCCGCCAACCAGAGCCATAACTCTGTTCCAAGCTCACAGTGTTCTGGTTCCCAGATTAGACCATGGAAAAGTGATCCCACGTGGACTTTTTAGCTTGGTCGTTTTATACAAGCCCCACCCCCCACTTCCAGCCCAGAATCTCAGGGCGGCTGTTTCGTGTCAACACGAGGATGATGCTCTTTATTTTCTTCTCTCTTGAACACACAAAAATAACTCTGCCAGACCCTAATATCCGTGTGAGCTCTCAAGAAGCTGGGCTTAAACATGTTTTGCACGTCAGGAAAAAAACAATCCCACATGTGGCTGCTAAAACGAGGTGTCCTCTACGTGGCAAGTGGCTGCCTCCGTCAACCTCGGGGATGAAACCGGAAGGAAGAAATAGGCAAACGGCTCACCCCCGACTGCCAACTCTCTACCTAGGTCTTCTCTTTAATTGGTAATATTAATTTTGCAGATGAAAAACCTAATGTTCAGAGAAATGTTAATAGTTCAAAGTCATTCACTCACTCGACACACACTACTCATTTCCACCAGTATGCTCAATCTGGGTTTTTGTAGAGAAAAATATTTTTCTGCTATGTAAGAGGATTCCCTCATGGATTCGATTCCTTCATGAGTTGCATGCAAAGTTTCTCAAAGCACAGAAAGTAAAGACTAACTCTATAAGAGTTTAAGAGGCATTTGGGAAAAGTGAATTCTATGCATGAATTAGCCTGGAAGCCATGATTAAATAGCAGTTATCTAGGAAATCACTGATTAAAGAAATGAATCAGTGCAGTATTTTCTTAAATACAGGATTTTTCAAAGCTTTTAATTGGATAAAGTGCATTTGACTCTCCCAGTAGAGTATGTTTATAGAGTATGCAGTATTTTCCCAAAGTTATGAGCTAGATTTTTAAGAAAAACTCTTTTGGAAACACTTCCCCAATATATTTGGTGGAATCATATGAAATTGCCAACATTTGACTGTTTTTTAATCTACAAAACAGCATCTCCATGTTTCAGGGGTCACGTGTTTTGTGCCTCTGTTATGGTATCTCATAATGTGCTGTGGCTAAAGGGCACTTGACACATTTCTTTTATGTGCTTGCTGTTAGAGCTGGAAATAGTCCTACCCCAAATTCTTGCTTCTCCTTGTATAATATAGACTTATCACAGGAAGCAGTTGCACAACCAGAGAACATGCTGTCCAGCCCCACCACATCCAGGTAGGTATGGGAGCTATTCACTATGAAATGTGAACACTTGTGGCACATGCCCCTGCCAGGCAAAGTCAGGTGAGCGTTAGATGTGTCTGCTCCACCTTCTCTTTTTCCACTGTCTGACTGAATACAGTAGATCCCATGGTCCCAGAGGCTGACAGATCCACAGGGCAGAAAGGCATTCAGCCCTGATTCACCACCTGATGGAAAGCCACCCACCAACAAGGCATACTCACCTTGAACTATTAGATGAGGGAGAAAGAAGTCGATCTGGGGGCAGGGGGTGGTAGTGTTGTCATCATCACTGGAGAAAGTGTTACCCTAACTAATTCAGTGAAACCAGGAGCTGGCAGGGAGAATGGCCATCTGGGACCCCAAAGGTGGTGACAGGATAGAACAAAAGACCAATCTCAGCCAGCCCGCATACAGAGGGATCACTGGTCAGGATGGAAGCTCTCTTAGTCAATGCAAGCTGTTCTAACAAAATGTCATGGACTGTGTCGCTTATAAACAATAGGAATCTATTTCACACATTTCTGGAGGTTGGGCGGTCCAAGATCAAGGTGCTGGCATCAAGATCCAACATCAAGATTGGATGTCTGGTGAGAGCCCCCTTCTTGGCTCATAGATGCCTTTTCACTGAGTCCTTGCATGGTGGAAAGGATGAGGGATCTCTCCAGGGTCTCTTTTAATCCCATTCATGAAATCTGTACCATTATGACCTAATTACTTCTCATAAGTCCCACCTCCAAACATCAATACATTAGCGATTAGGTTTCAATATATGAATTTGGGGACACATACACAAGCATTCAGTCCAAAAGAAAGCCAATACAATTTGTAGGAAGCATAATATGAAAGAGGAACTGTGCTGATGATAAGTCTATTGTGCAAAATGCTAACATTTGGTCTGGATGCTGCCATGCATCCTTCCACTCACTCTCACCACACCTAATCAGCCCTCACCAAGCCCTATGGATTCTACATTCTCTGTCCCACAACCCGATCCCTTTCTTTCACCTCTGCCCTAGATACATTGTCTGTGTCAGATCTCCCCCACGCCAGGCTCACACCAGCACCTCCAAAGCCACACACAGAAATTTATCAGAGAGAAAATCTAACCATGTCTGCCCCTGTGTTAACCTTTAAGTGCTCCAAGTCTGCCCCAGATAAGGTCCAAACTGCACAGATACAGAATTGGACAAGTCAACCTCCATCATCTGGGCTTAGCTTATTGAGTGACATAAAAAGACAATGAACTTTGGAGACAGGCTACTCTTGGTTTCCTCCTTGATGTCCCCACCTCCTACCTGCATGGCTATGCACCTGGACTCACACTTTTGATCTTCCATTTCTCCACTGATAAGACAGAACACTGCCGCGATGTCTTGCACGTAGAATGTACTCCATGTTCATTGTTTTTCTTCCTTTCACATAAATAGAGCCAAGGGCACTAGACGTGAAGGTAGGACCCCTGACTCTTCTCCTGGGCTGACCCCAGCATGAAGCAGGGGCTCTGTGCCTGCATGCCCACCGGATGGATCAGTACCAGAGTCTTGACTCCCAGCCAGGTATCCTTTGACTCTCACTGAAGTAACTCTGTTCAATTCCAGGCATGAGAAGGCTGCTGCTCCTGCAGAGTCTGCTGCACTTTGCTGTCTCTGCCATGTAAAGTGACCACCAAGCTTCTAAAGGGGCAGGAGGAACCCACCCCACCAAATCTCCCTGGAAGAAACAACTTTGCCCATCAGAGAAGCAGACAGGGGGTAGCAAGAGGGCACATTAGCCCTGGGCCCAGAAGCAAAGTGAAAGTGAGAGAAAGTGAAGTCGCTCAGTCCTGTCCGACTCTTTGCGACCCCATGGACTGTAACCTACCAGGCTCCTCTGTCCATGGGATTTTCCAGGCAGTAGTCCTGGAGTGGATTTCCATTTCCTTCTCCAGGGGAACTTCGCAACCCAGGGATCGATCCCGGGCCTCCCACATTGTGGACAGATGCTTTACCATCTGAGCCACCAGGGAAGTCTACTAGAAGCAAACTGGCCTTTAAACGAGGCAGGCAAAATCTTAGAGTCCTTTCTGCTCACCTTTGAAAGTAAGATGGAAGGGAAAACACTTACCTTCTCAAAGCAAACATCTGTTTGCTTTGCAGTTTCTGGGGATGAGTCTGTCAAGAGAGCTCACCCTCCCTGAAGGCTCCCAGGAGAGGTCATCAATGAGTGGGCCATTTTCTTATGAAAAAAGGGCCAAGTTCCCAGAGATGTCTCCCAGCCAGCGCACCCTCAAGGATGATGTCAAGATCCTCTTTACACACCTGTTCTTTTTTTGTTGGTCCTGAAACAAATCCTGTCCCTAAGGCAGCCCATCCCATTGCTGATCTCATTTTATGAAATGAGTATCATTCCATTCACTTTAATGAGTATGGCCCCTTTGTTCTACCTACACTCTTCAGCTAAAATAAACTTTAGGACAAAGGCAAGAAGTAGTATTCAAACTCATACAAAACCTCACAGGAAAAGTAGTTGTTCTATACAGCAAAAAGCATCCTGATACTTTTTTGCACATCCTGTACAATCATAGAATCATAATATCACAAAGTTCAAAGTAACTATATTTAGTTCTTGAACTTCCACCATAAGATTTAGCTCCCCACTATTGGTCTTAGAATTGAACAAATGAAATAGTTCAGCTATTCAAATGGAATAGCCCCTGGAGACCACATTAAAAGATAAGTATTCACTACCAGCTTATCATGTGTGATGGAGACTGTTGTTTGAATACCCAATAGACATTTCCTTCCCACTTTTTCATGTTGACATATAGACACACACACATCGAGGTTTGTATTTCCCTAGTCTTGCAACTAGTAGCAGCCATGTGACAGGTCAGCTCTACGTACCTACGTGTACATGGTGATCTACATGGAGAAACTATTAAAGGGCTTCAGGAAGGTGTCCTCGCCTGACAGACACTACTGTGGCATCTCTCGGTATCCTCCGGCTTCCTACATTTGAAAATAGTCATGTGAGGACTGAGGCTTAGGTAGCTCTGTTTTTAAAAGATTATTTTTATGCAGAATATTTTTAAAGTCTTCATTGAATTTGTTACAATATTGCTTCTGTTTTATGTTTTGGTTTTTTGGCCGTTGGCCGTCAGGCAGGTGGGATCCTAGCTCTATGACCAGGGATTGAACCTGAACCCCCTGGACCTGAAGGTGAAGTCTGAACCACTGGACCACCAGGGAAGTCCTGAAGTAGCTCTGTTTAAATCATAAGGCAGTGAGCCAGAAGACAAGGACAGTGTTAAGAGGAAAGAACAGAAGGGTGGGAAGAAGCTGGTTTTGTGTTGGGGTTCTGGTTTGTTTCTGACTTTGGCTTGTTGGCCCCTGAACCAGACTGGAACTGCCTACCTCTTTTTTTATTGAAGTATTATTGATTTACAAAGTTTTAGGTGTATAACAAAGCAGTTCAGTTGTGTGTGTGTGTGTGTGTGTGTGTGTGTGTGTGTGTGCATTCGCACTTGCACATTCTTTTACAGATTCTTTTCCATTATAAGTTATTTCGAAATATTGAATATAGTTCCCTGTGCTATACAGTAGGTCCTTGTTGTTTACCTATTTTATATATGTAGTGTGTATCTATTAATCTCAAGTTCCCAATTTATCCCTTATCCCCCTTTCTCCTTCATCAACAATACAAGTTTGTTTTCTATGTCTGTGAATCTATTTCTGTTTTGTAAATAAGTTCATTTGCATCATTTTAAATTCCACACATAAGTGATATCATATGATATTTGTCTTTGTCTGACTTACTTCACTTAGGGTAATAATCTCTAGGTCCATCCATGTTACTGAGAATGGGGAACTGTCTACTCATAAGCCGTTGTTAGTCAGATGTTCAATTACCTGCACTCAAAATATCTTAACTGAGGCCCCATGCATTATTGATCCATAGTATACAGATGTCTTTGGGCATGAAAGAAACCCATGGAGAATAGATGGTTCAAGAGTTAAAAGTATAAAATAAACCTTTATAAAAACTGGACAATACATGTATATTTAATGGTATTAATATATCCCCTTGTGAATATCTCTGTAAAATAGGAATGATAATAATATCTACAGCAGAGGACTGTTCTAAGGATTAGATGAGTTAATACATGCAGGGTAAAGTTAACAGTACTGGCTAATTATAGCCATCATGTTAATCAGCAAAAAAAAAAAAAAAAAAAACTAACTATTTTTTTTAAGCATATGAGCCAAGGCACTGGATTTAGAATCAGAAAACCTGGCTTCTGGACAGATACTTCTTCTCTTTGATCATATGTCAATATTTGTGATTGTTGTAGGACAATGAAGTCTCAGTACAATACAGTTCCTGTGTCAAATGGTGTTGAAAGTTTGATGAATCAGATGAATTTTGAATTATTGTAGATTGCCAATTCAGTAATGAAATAAATGTATCACTGGAAGTCTTTAAAATCTTTAAAAGTGACATTAGTAAATAAAATGGAACTTTGGTTGTGCAACTAAGGAAGAGTCTGAAAATAACTTAATATGTAATTTGTTTTCCTTTCCTAAAACAATCATTGGACAATAACCAATCTGAGCAGCAAAGTAGATGGACGGGGAATGCGAAAGCTTGGGGTTTAGGGGTCTTACAACTGACCTGCTGATGTGCCTCTGGGTAAGTCCTTTCCCATCTTGGAGTCTCAGTTTCCTCATTGTAAACTGTGGACAAGAGCCTGGAGTAAGAGTTGGACACCACAGTCCTTATCTCAGCTCCACTCCTCAGCAGGGACACTCTGAAACAAGTTACTTTCTCTGAGCCCCATCACTAAAATGAGGACAAAAACACCCAGCAACCTCACAGGGAAGGTGTGAACATCAAGTGTTAGAACATGTGAAATATTTCAGGGTAGAGTTGGACTGTGAAGAAAGCTGAGTGCCGAAGAATCGATGCTTTTGAACTGTGGTGTTGGAGAAGACTCTTGAGAGTCCCTTGGACTGCAAGGAGATCCAACCAGTCCATTCTGAAGGAGATCAGCCCTGGGATTTCTTTGGAAAGAATGATGCTCAAGCTGAAACTCCAGTACTTTGGCCACCTCATGAAAAGAGTTGACTCATTGGAAAAGACTTTGTTGCTGGGAGGGATTGGGGGCAGGAGGAGAAGGGGAGGACAGAGGATGAGATGGCTGGATGGCATCACTGGCTCAATGGACGTGAGTCTGAGTGAACTCCGGGGGTTGGTGATGGACAGGGAGGCCTGGCGTGCTGCGATTCATGGAGTCTCAAAGAGTTGAATAAGACTGAGTGACTGAACTGAACTGAACTGAAATCTCTAATAATTTTTAATTGGAGTCCATCCAAGTTCCAACATTCTATAGTTGTATATAAAGTGTGACCTGAAAAAATAAAAAAAAAACAGTGACCTGGAAGATAGAAAGAAACAAAAGAGATGGCATGTTCTTTGTCCCACAAAACCACATCTCAGACAGGATGGATGGGCCCCACCAAGAGGCCAGGGCTCCCTTGCAATCAAAAGACTCTTGGCCAACATTTAAAACAAGGGACACATATTAGATTCAGGAGACAAAGATGTCCCTAAAGGGCCCCTGGGTGCTGGTTTAAGAAATGATGGGCGGTAACTATGGGAAAGGTACAATCTCTGAAAAACAGACGTCTATGGGAGATCTTCAGTGCCTGAGTAGTCTTTATCAGAATTCCCACAGTTATGAGGTCAGATGGGAAGCAAAGATTGAACATGAAACATTCACTATTGTACTCCCACCTATAAAAGTAGCCCTCATTCAAAGAGCAGCATGCACACACATACACACTGTTTGACACTAAAGATTACAGCCTACAAAGAAGAGGATGTGATGGGCAGAAGGCCCCTCTTTCATGGTCAAATGTTTCTCATCTAATAATATAAAAATATGGGATGCAAATGTCCTACAAAGTAATACTGCAATTTCCAAAGATGAGGGTTGTAATGAAGTCAGTGAAAGTGATGGTAAAGAAGTGCATGAATCATAAGCAGTGTCAATGATTAATGATGATTGGCCAGTAGACTAGTTAGCCATTAAAGACAAGGAAATTGAAAAGGATAATGACACAATAAGTGCTTTGATGGAGAATGTTTCTAATACAGTATAAATGAAGCTCAAGAAAAATTAATAAGCTTTCTATCATAATTATACAAATTACCCTGCTTTTAATCATGTTGTAAAAGTCAAATGTAAAGACTGCATTTCATCCAAGCATATGTTATCTGAAAAATGATAACAAAGAAACAACATTTGATTCATTCTTAGTTCACTGTAAGCCATTCACATGTAATTGCAATGCAACCTAAATTTTGTTTAAAAATAAATAAGACAAAATAAACATTATGATAATTTTTTATTCATTTTCAAAATAATCTCCAACCAACCCTCTGACCTTTTTTTGTAGACTCCATGAAACCATTGCCCTTATTTTAAGGTTAGTCATTTTAAGTGACTAATTTTGAATATGAGGGCCTCTTTTGTATAGACAAGCAACAATAACCGACTCTACATGGAATCCAGCCCTTGCTGGGCTCTGAGGGCCTGGGGATGAATACATTAGACAGGAGAAACAACTTGTATGACAGCTAAGGGTCAGAAAAGGCTTTGTTGCACTGAAAGATGTGAAGAAATGAGTAAAAGGAAGTGTAATGAGTAAACGTTGGACAATATAAGTTCAAGGGGTCAGCAGGGACCAGCTCAGACGAGCCTGAAGTCTCTGCTAGGCAGTTAGAACACAAACTCAGAGTGCACAGGGGAGTGAGTTTCAAGCATATGTCCTGCCTTGAGGGTTTGGCAGATGGAGGTGCCCATAAAGCCCTTATTGCATCATTATCCTTTTCAATTTTCTTGTCTTCAATGGCTAAGAAGCCTGGGCAGCAGGAATAGTAAATCCAGAAGGAAATGATAGTTTGTTGCAGGAGGGACAGTGTGAGTTGTCTGGGGACTTGCATGTGGACACACCCAGCAGACGCTAGAAAGAGAGGTCTGAAGGTGATCAGAGAGGAATAGCCCAAAGACAAGGGCAGGGGAGTTACTGCTTTGGAGGACACAGCTGAAACCAGGCTCTCAGGCATAATCTCCCAGAGAGACCACATAGATAGGAAGAGGAACCCACAAATGAAACTTCTGAAAGAGATGAGAAAGAGCCTGAAGCCCACCCAGATGACTCAGGTTGGAATATTGTTACCAGATACCCAAGCAGCTACTGGGAGGAAATCACAGATGGACCTAAGGCGTCCAAGAGGATACATTTATAGTAATGGAACTTTATGTTTATGCTCCTTCCTTTTCCAAAGGTTGATGGTATCACTGAGCTTGCTTATTACAATTCAGTAATGAAATAAAAGCACTAACTTGATCACTAAGGAAAAACTTGAATTGGTCAAAATAACCTTTTCTCCTTGTAAACATAAGAAAGTTCTCTGATTCTGCAACTTGAGTACATGGCCAGCTGATGTGAAATTATTCCTCACATTCACTTCAGCCCCAAAATCAAATATGAGGTGGCAGAGTTGAATAAGAAGAGAAAAAAGTAGGTGTCAGGAGGCTAGGGAACTGATTATTGTTCTGTCATTGATAGGAACTGAGACCTGTGATGTATCATTCTCTCTGAACCTCATCAGTGAAGTTTAAAACATCGGTTTGATGGTGCCTGAAGTCTGTTTCAATAGTGAGACTAGCGTTCTGCAAGAAAACAGGCCAGTAGGCAACTCTCACTGGACCTCTGTAACGTCCCAGACCTATACATACTTTATCATATTTCAAACGCACAGCATGCCTGTGAGACACGCTCTATTACTGCCAGTTTAGAGATGGGAAAACTGCAGGTCAGAAAAGTCCTGTTTGGTATTTGAAAGAATTTTGGTGTTGGTGTCAGAGAAACCTGGCTTTTAATAGGTTATAATACTGAAAAGGCCAGTGATCAATTGCTGCCTTTCAGTTGTGTACCCACCTTCGCTGCCTGGCTTTGTGCTGCTGAAGCTGAGCCCTGCGAACATTTCTTCTTTGTCAGGTGACAAATGTGAAGCTTTGTCGGCAGAGGGTGCTACAGGAGGAAGGGTCTTTCCTTCCTGGTTCCACGTGCTTGCCTTCTTCTTACTCCTGTGGTAAATAGCAACCAGCATGTGAAGGACACCCAATCTCAAGGATATTCAGACCTCAATAAGTTTCAGCAGCACCCCAGAAGGCAAATCTGCAGCAAATGTTAGCAGCACTTTCCCAAGCAACCCCTCAGGATGTCTTAGCCACACCCCAGCTCCCTAGAGAGTTTTGTGGGTACCCTAGGGGCTGCTTTTCACTTTGCAGCACTACTGCAAACCTCTCCACCGTCCAGTAGTCTAAGTCATACCCTTTCCACTGAGGTCGTAATCTCAGCCTAGGAAGTAAGGATCCTCTTTCAATTTGCTCCCTCCTTGTATACTGAAAGAAAATTCTCATGTAGTTCTTGACTCATAGCACTTCCAAATGTGGAAGGAGGGGTGGGGACACACCAACCAATTCTCCAATATCAGACACCAGCAGGGTGTCCCACAGTTCAGCTATGACACTAAGCAACTAAAGTCAGTGCAGACCCACAGGCTCAGGGCAAAGTCCCACGTTTGCCTTGTGACTTCAGATGAAAATCACAAGTGCCAGTTACTCACCTAAATTTCTGATCAACTGTATTAATTGGGGGTTCCCACAAGCCCACAAGGCAGAGGATCCAGAGGATCGTAACAAAAGCAAGAGAATTCCAGAAAAGCATCTACCTCTGCTTCATTGACTAAGCTAAAGCCTTTGACTGTGTGGATCACAACAAACTGTGGAATGTTCTTCAAGAGATGGGAATACCAAACCTGGTAACCTGCCTCCTGAGAAATCTGTATGCAGGTTCAAGAAGCAACAGTTAGCACTGGACATGGAACAATGGACTGGTTCCAAATTGGGAAAGGAGTACATCAAGGCTGTATATTGTCACCTGGCTTATTTAACTTATATGCAGAGTACATCATGTGAAATGCTGGGCTGGATGAAACATAACCTGGAATCAAGATTGCCGGGAGAAATATCAATAACCTCAGATATGCAGATGACATCATCATTATGGCAGAAAGTGAAGAAGAACTGAAGAGCCTCTTGATGAAAGTAAAAGAGGAGTGTGAAAAGGTTAGCTTAAAACTTAACATTCAAAAAAACAAAGATTATGGCATCTGGTCCCATCACTTCACAGCAAATAGATGGGGAGACAATGGAAACAGTGACAGACTTTACTTTGGAGGGCTCCAAAATCACTGCAGATGGTGAATGCAGCCATGGAATTAAAAGATTCTTGCTCCTTGGAAGAAAAGCTATGACCAACCTAGACAGCATATTAAAAAGCAGAGACATTACTTTGCTGACAAAGGTCCATCTATTCAAAGCTATGGTTTTTCTAGTAGTCATGTATGGATGTGAGAGTTGGACCATAAAGAAAGCTGAGCACTGGAGAATTGATGCTTTTGAACTGTGGTATTGGAGAAGACTCTTGAGAGTCCCTTGGACTGCAAGATCAAACCAGTCAATCCTAAAAGAAATCAACCTTGAATAGTCACTGGAAGGACTCATGCTGAAGCTCCAATACTTTGGCCACCTGATCCAAAGAACTGAATAATTAGAAAAAATCCTGATATCAGGAAAGATTGAAGGCAGGAGGAAAAGCGGATGACAGAGGATGAGATGGTTGGATGGCATTACCAACTAAATGGACATGAGTTTGAGCAAACTCCGGAAGTTGGTAATGAACAGGGAAGCCTGGGGTTCTGTCCATGGGATCGCAAACAGTTGGACACAACTGAGCGACTGAACTGAAAAAGCCCCTACTCAGGTTCAATTGTGTGTTATAATGACTCACAGAAGTCAGGGAAACACTTTCTTACATTTGCCAGTTTATTATGAAGGATACGATTAAGGGCACAGATGAACAGCCAGATGAAGAGTTGCATAGTGTAAGATCTGGAAGTGATCAAGTGTAGGCACTTCTGTCTCCAAAGAGTTGGGGTGCGCCATGTGCCACCTTCTTGGCATGTGCATATGTTCACCAACCCAGATGTTCTCCCAATCCCATAATTCAGGAATGTTTTTATGGAGGCTTTATCACACAGGCATGCTTGATTTTAACTCAATCTCCAGCCCTTCTCCCCTCCCCAGAAGATGGAGGGTGGTTCTGAAAGTTCCAATCATGCTTGGTATTTCAGGTGACCATGCAGGAGCCTTCCAAGAGTTGCACCATTAAAACAAACGGCACTCCTATCACCCAGAAAATTCCAATGGATTTAAGAGCTCCATGTGAGGTCCTCCTGCCTCCTCCAAAACTCAGGAAATCATAGAGCTTTTGGAACTCTATGTCTGGATTCAGGACAGAGAAACATATGTATATGGTTGCTGTTGATCAGTCACTAATCATATCCAACTCTGCAACCCCATGGACTGCAGCACACCAGGCTACCATGTCCTTCACTATCTCCTGGACTTTGCTCAGATTCCTGTCTATATTATATGTCATAATATATATATAGTATTGTTATGTTGATATATATTTATATTTCTTATTATTTCAGAAATGTCCTGCCTCTACCTTAGAGGAAAAGACTGCTCCTTACTTCCTGCATTCCCTTATTCTCTAGCGTTATCTTGGCCTTTAGAAGTTAATATTCCCTGTATCTCATTTATAGTTCTTTATATTAAACTTTCTCTATTCAAATTACTGTGCGGTTTCTATCTTTTGACTGGACCTTAACTAATATGCTTAGAGAAAATCACTTAACCTTTCTGAACTTCAATTCCTTCTTCTACAAAATGGAAATAAAGTTAAAATAATTATTCAGTTCAGTTCAGTCCCTCAGTCATATCCGACTCTTTGCGACCCCATGAATCACAGCACGCCAGGCCTCCCTGTCCATCACCAACTCCCAGAGTTCACTCAGACTCATGTCCATTGAGTCAGCGATTAATATAGTATAAATATAACTTTTATTTGCACCAAGGAAGCAAACAATTTGTGTGACTGGCTTTATTGTGCTATTCACTTTATAGTAGTGGTCGGTAACCCAACATGCAATCTCTCCAAGGTGTGGCTGTATATACAGCACTCAGAAAGGTGCTAGCTATGACAGGTTGTTGTTGAATCACGACACCGGGATTCTTGGCCCCTGGAGGAGAAGAATTCAATCCGGGGCCAGAGATGAGGCTTGATCGCTCAGAGCTTTTGTGTAACAAAGTTTTATTAAAGTATAAAGGAGATAGAGAAAGCTTCTGACATAGGCATCAGAAGGGGGTAGAAAGAGTACCCACTTGTTAGTTTTAGCAATGAATTTATATACTCTCCAACTAATCCAAAGAAGGTCTGGAGGTTATAAAGACCTCACTAGACCTACTCCCATAATTTACGTTTTAAGATAACAGAATTAGCCAGAAGGTTTAATCCAGAGGCTGTCCTCAGGCAGAATACATAATACATTGTTGTTATATAATCCTTGTAAAGATAAAATTCAATCCAGAGACTGCCCTCAGGCAGAATACATTGTTATATAATCCTAAGGAATGTAGAGAAATAAGTTTGTCCTTTCTTCCTCCTTGAGAATTCCAGACCCCTCTCTCCCTGGGGATCCCTAGACTTCTTATCAACCTGCCTAGGAAATGACTCTCTCAGCTAGAATGTTCAATAGTTGAAGCTTTTTTTTTTCCTACTATGTCACACAACTAGTAAATGGTGGATGTGCAATTGAATCTAGACTTAAATGATTCTAAAGATTACTTTCAATGCACAGCTAAATGTTAAAACACCCATTTCTTAAGGAACATGAGCCCTTAGAAGACAATCAGTATAGTGGTTAAGAGCCTGGGTTTGGGAGCCAAAAAGTCTAAATTTTATACCAACAGTTATTCATTGTGTGTCCATAAGCAAATTATTTCTCTACTCCTCAGCTTTCTGGTCTGTACCAAGGAAATAATACCACCCACCTCACAGGTCTGCGTAAAGATGGGAAGGGTCGTAACTTGCTTGATGCCTTGCCCAGAACAAGTTACAATAGTGATTATTCTAGTCTTGTTTCCTTTACACTCTTCACAGTTCTATGAATAGATATCGTGAGAGTTTGTGGTGGTGTTTTAAGTATTCAGTAAGTTTGCTTAATGAGTAATGAATGCAGGGGGGAGACAGAAATTTGCTTTAAAAATATTGGAGGTCAGAAAACCTGCCAAAGAGCTATTAAAAATGCCCTCCCCTTGGATACAGCCCATTGGTTAATGGGCAACAACCCAAGCACCTGGCACTTCCCTGCCAGAAAGCAAGAGGCCCCAGAGTCAGCATTGCTGGGCCGTCGTGCCAGGAACACACCAACAGAGCAAGCCAGCCTTCAATAGGGAGGGCACGTGCACTGATGTGTGAGTGGCACCTCTGGTCAGTCGGGAAATGGAGGAAATTGGGAAGCTTTTGAGGAGCATCTCCCCACACCCAGAGCCGACCTGGACTGAAATAACAGTAAGTACTGTAGATATAGCATCACCGACTCCATGGACAGGAATCTGAGCAAACTCCGGGAGATAGTGAAGGACAGGGGGATCTGGGGTGCTGCAGTCTACGGGGTCGCAAAGAGTCAGACAAAACTGAGCGAATAAACAATAGCAATTACAACAAACTCTTTGCTGAGCTGGGCTGTACCACTGCTCTGCCAGGCCCTTGACATCCCTGACCCATTTTTCACACTCCTGAGAGGGGGTATTCAGTCTGATGACTCCTGCCCCAGGTAGCTCTAAGCTGTTACAAATGCCTGCTCCGTGACCTTGGACAAGACGCTTTGCCTCTCTGAGCTGTCCTGTAAACAGAGATACTAACACTGCCTACCTCACAGAGGCAGAGGAACCGAGACAGCATCAAATCTTAGGCTGCAGCCTCCCTCCACAGAGGCTCCTCATTCCCAGCAAATGTGGGCACAGGAGGTGGACACTCAGCCAGGACAGTGTGGGCCCTGAGCAGCAGCTCTGAGTTCAAGAATTATCCCTGGATAGAACTGGTCTTGACCAAACTGCGGGTGAAAAAAACATAGCAGCTAATTTTTATTAAGCTTTTTATGCCTGGCTAAGCATGTCACATTAAATAACTTACTTACTCATCATACTAACCCCTACCTACCCCTACTAATAAAGTTCATATAACATCACACATCTGTATAGTTCTTTCTTTGAGAAATAGAGTTTATTCAGAAAGATACGTATTTCACAGGCAGAATGCTGTCCACCCACACATAACTATATAGCTCAGTTGTGTCCAACTCTTTGTGACCCCATGGACTGTAGTCTGCCAGGTTTCTCTGTCCAAGGAATTCTCCAGGCAAGAATACTGGACTGGGTTGCCATTTCCTTCTCTAGGGGATTTTCCCAACTCAGGGATGGAACCTAGGTCTCCTGCATTGCAGGAAGATTCTTTACCATCTGAGCCACTGGGAAGCCCTTTCACTTTCACACATAACTGTGTAACTCTCTTCAGCTAAAAGCCAACTTTCACATCCACATTTTCTTTTTTCCTCACAGCATGTCTAGGAGGTGAAAATTGCTATTACCCCAATCTACAAATGTAAACATGATCCTGGAGAAAGGAGATGCCTTGCTTTTTGGTGGGAAATGAGTTAGTGACAGAGTCAGAGAATGCAGGTCTCGACTCTTGGAGACCAGTGCTTTTTCAACTACAAGACTCTTTATATATATTTATATATATATATATGAAATTTTTTATTTAAATTTATTTATTTTAATTGGAGGCTAATTACTTTACAATATTATATTGGTTCTGCCACACATCAACATAAATCCACCTTGGGCATACACATGTTCCCCCCCTCCCACCTCCCTCCCCGTACCATCCCTCTGGGTCATCCCAGTGCACCAGCCCCAAGGATCCTGTATCGAACCTGGACTGGCGATTCGTTTCTTATATGACATTATACATGTTTCAGTGCCATTCTCCCAAATCATCCCACCTTCTCCCTCTCCCACAAAGTCCAAAAGACTGTTCTATACATCTGTGTCTCTTTTGCTGTCTTACATACAGGGTTATTGCTACCATCTTTCTAAGTTCCATATATATGTGTTAGTATACTGTATTGGTGTTTTTCTTTCTGGCTTACTTCACTCTGTATAATAAGCTCCAGTTTCATCCACCTCATTAGAACTGATTCAAATGTA
>SJYC01032633.1:0-23486 GCA_006408675.1 Madoqua kirkii | reverse complement strand
CTTTTCAAATGAGTCAGCTCTTCGTATCAGGTGGCCAAAGTATTTTAGTTTCAATTTCAACATCCCTAGAATACCTATGATATGTTTAATAGAAAAAGATTGTAGAAACTGTTGAAAGTGTCTAGAGAAGATGGAGGAGAAATAGGACGGGGAGACCACTTTCTCCCTCACAAATTCATCAAAAGAACATTTCAATGCTGAGTAAATTCCACAAAACAACTTCTGAATGCTGGCAGAGGACATCAGGCACCCAGCAAAGCAGATCACTGGCTTCAAAAACAGATAGGAAAAAATGTAAAAGAGGAAAAAAAAGACAAAGGAGGTAGGGAGGGAGCTCCATCCCAGGAAGGGAGTCCCGTCCCAGGAAGAGACTCTTCAAAAGAGAGGTTTCCAAACACCAGGAAACATTCTCACAGCCGAGTCTGTGGCGAGCCTTGGAAGCACAGAGGGCAACATAACAGAAAGGAAAAATAAATAAATAATTAAAACCAACAGATTACAAGCCCAACAGTAACTCCCCCAGTGGAAAAGCAGCACAGACGCCTGCAACCGCCACTAGCAAGTGGGGGCTGGGAGCAGAAGGCGCAGGCGGCAATGCTTTTTAAGAACTGGGCAGCAGGAGGTGCGGGCTGCGGTGCTTTTTTGAGAATCAGGCTGGAACAACCTGTGCGTGGCCAGAGTAAACTAACTTGGGCTAGCAAACCAGACTGTGGGATAGCTACCACGCGAAACACTCCAGCATAAGACACTGCAAGGACCGCACACAGAACAAAGGATGGAATGGAAATAGCCAGCTGCAGACCATCCCCCTCCGGGGACAGCCAGCCAGAGCCTTAAGGGCTGGAAGGGGGCAATCGCAGCCCAAGGGAGACATTACCTACAAAATGCAAGCAGGCTTCTTTGCTAACTAAGACTTCTGGAGGTTCTGGACAGTCATCATCCACCTGAAAAGGAACGCCAGCAGTATACCCAGAAAACTGAGCAGCAGGGAAAGGCCATAAGTCGCAGCAATTGCGCTCGCCAAACTCCTAAGCTACTCGGACCTGGGAATGGCACAAAATGCAGGCCCAACCAAATCTGCACCTCTGAGGGCTTCCTGAGCTCCAAACCTGAGTGGCTTAGACTGGGGAGGTGCATGAAGCCTAGGGCTGGCCTCAGATGTTTCCCCGGTTCCCTGGCGGAGCAACACAGAGCCTGAGTGGTATGTGCCGTGAGCAGGGGCAAGCCCAGCGTGGATGAGACACTGCAAGCACACACCAGTAATATTTGTTTGCAGCATCCCTCCCTCCCCACAGCGTGACTGAACAGTGAGCCTAAAAAAAAAAAAAGTGTCCACCACCGCCCTCCCTGTGTCTAGACGGAAATCAGACACTGAAGAGACCAGCAAACAGAGGAAGTTAAACAGAGGGAACTGCCTTGGAAGTGACCCCACACAGCCCACAACACCAGAGAAAGGGCCAGATATACCTTTACAACTTTTACAATCATTCTTTCTTTTCTTTTTTTAAGTTGCTGTGATTGCGTAATTGTTTTTTCTTTTCTTTTTCTTCTTTTTTTAACTTTCTTAAATTTTTAAGTCTTCTATTTATCTTATTATTATTTTTATAACTATTATTACTTTTAAGAAAAAAAGACCCTATTTTTAAAGCAAATGCTGTATATAGTCTTTTTGTGGTTGATGTTGTTGTTTTTTAATAATTCTTGTGGCTTTTTGTTTTGTTGTTGCTGTTGTTTTGTCTTCTTCTTCTTTTCTTTAATACTGTATTTTTGAAAATCCAGTCTCTACTCCAGATTTTTAATCTTTGCTTTTTGGTATTTGTTGTCAATTTTGTACATTTAAAAACCCAATCTTCAGTACCCAATTTTACCTGAGAGCGAGATTGCTGGCTTGACCACTCTTTCCTCCTTTGGACTCTCCTTTTTCTCCACAAGGTAGCCTCTGTCTCCTCCCTCCCCCTTCTCTTCTCTACCCAACTCTGTGAATCTCTGTGTGTTCCAGACAGTGGATAACACTCAGGGAACTGGTTACTGGCCGGATCTGTCTCTCTCCTTTTCGTTTCCCTCTTTTATCCCCCTGGCCACCTCTGTCTACTTCCTCCCTCTTTTCTTCTCTTTTCTTCTCTGTTCCCCATGAACACCTCTGAGTGGTCCAGACTGTGGAGCACACATAAGAAAGTGATTACTGGCTAGCTTGCTCTCTCCTCTTTTGATCCCACCTTATCTCATTCCAGTCACCTCTAACTACCCCCTCCCTCTTCTCTTCTCCATGTAACTCAGTGAACCTCTAAGGGTGACCCTCAATATGAAGAAACGTTTCATCTTTAACCTAGATGTTGTATCATTGGTGCTGTATAGTTGGAGAAGTCTTGAGGCTATTGTAAAAATAAAACTGAAGACCAGAAACAGGAGGCTTAAGTCCAAACCCTGAGAACATCAGAGAAATCCTAAATCCAGGGAACATTATTCTATAGGAGCTCATGAAATGCCTCCATACCTACACTGAAACCAAGCACCACCCAAGGGCCAACAAGTTCCAGAGCAAGACATACCATGCAAATTCTCCAGCAACACAGGAAGACACACCTGAGCTTCAACATACAGGCAACTCAAAACTACTCCAAAACCATTGATGTGTCATAAACCATTACTGGACACTTCATAGCACTCCAGAGATAAGAAATCCAGCTCCACTCACCAGAACTCCAACACAAGCCTCCGTAACCAAGAAACCTTGACAAGGCACTGGATACAACCCCACCCACAGTGAGGAAACTCAATAATAAACACAACTCCACAAATTCTCAGAATACAGAAAGGCCACCCAAAACTCAGCAATATAACCAAGATGAAGAGACAGAGGAATACCCAGCAGTTAAAGGAACCAAACAAAAGAGGAAGAGATAGGGAATCTACCTGAGAAAGAATTCCAAATATTGATAGTGAAAATTATCCAAAATCTTGAAATCAAAATGGAATCACAAATAAATAGCCTGGAGACAAGGATGGAGAAGATGCAAGAAAGGTTTAACAAGGACCTAGAAGAAATAAAAAAGAGTCAATATATAATGAATAATTCAATAAATGAGATCAGAAACACTCTGGAGACAACAAATAGTAGAATAATGGAGGCAGAAGATAGGATTAGTGAAATAGAAGATAGAATGGTAGAAATAAATGAATCAGAGAGGAAAAAAGAAAAATGAATTAAAAGAAATGAGGACAGCCTGTGAGACCTCCAGGACAATATGAAATGCTCCAACATTCGAATTATAGGAGTCCCAGAAGAAGAAGACAAAAAGAAAGATCATGAGAAAATACTTGAGGAGATAATAGTTGAAAACTTCTCTAAAATGGGGAAGGAAATAATAACCCAATCCAAGAAACTCAGAGAGTTCCAAACAGGATAAACCCAAGGCAAGACACTCCAAGACATATGTTAATCAAATTAACAAAGACCAAACACAAAGAACAAATATTAAAAGCAGCAAGGGAAAAACAACAAATAACACACAAGGGGATTCCCATAAGGATAACTGCAGATCTTTCAATAAAAACTCTTCAGGCCAGGAGGGAATGGCAAGACATAGTTAAAGTGATGAAAGAAAATAACCTACAGCCCAGATTACTGTACCCAGCAAGGATCTCATTCAAATATGAAGGAGAAATCAACAGCTTTACAAACAAGCAAAAGCTGAGAGAATTCAGCACCACCAAACCAGCTCTCTAACAAATGCTAAAGGATATTCTTCAGACAGGAAGCACAAAAAGGGCATATAAACCCGAACCCAACAATAAAGTAAACGGCAACGGGATCATACTTATCAATAATTACCTTAAATGTAAATAGGTTGAATGCCCCAACCAAAAGTCAAAGACTAGCTGAATGGATACAAAAACAAGATCCCTATATATGCTGCCTACAAGAGACTCACCTCAAAACAATGGACACATACAGACTGAAAGTGAAGGGCTGGAAAAAGATATTCCACGCAAATAGAGACCAAAAGAAAGCAGGAGTAGCAATACTCATAACCAATAAAGTAGACTTTAAAACAAAGGCTGTGAAAAGAGACAAAGAAGGCCACTACATAATGATCAAAGGATCAATCCAAGAAGAAGATATAACAATTATAAACATATATGCACCCAACATAGGAGCACCGCAATATGTAAGACAAATGCTAACAAGTATAAAAGGGGAAATTAATAATAACACAATAATAGTGGGAGATTTTAATACTCTACTCACACCTATGGACAGATCAACTAAACAGAAAATTAACAAAGAAACACAAACTTTAAATGATACAATAGACCAGTTAGACCTAATTGGTATCTATAGGACATTTCACCCCAAAACAATGCATTTCACCTTTTTCTCAAGTGCTCACGGAACCTTTACTAGGATAGATCACATCCTGGGCCATAAATCCAACCTTGATAAATTCAAAAATATCAAAATCATTCCAAGCATCTTTTCTGACCATAATGCATTAAGATTAGATCTCAATTACAGGAGAAAAACTATCAAAAATTCCAACATATCGAGGCTGAACAACACACTTCTGAATAACCAACAAATCACAGAAGAAATAAAAAAAGAAATCAAAATCTGCATAGAAATGAATGAAAATGAAAACACAACAACCCAAAAACCTGTGGGACACTATAAAAGCAGTGCTAAGAGGAAAAGTTTATAGCAATACAGGGATACCTCAAGAAACAAGAAAAAAGTCAAATAAATAACCTAACTCTACACTTAAAGCAACTAGAAAAGGAAGAAATGGAGAACCCCAGAGTTAGTAGAAGGAAAGAAATCTTAAAAATTAGGGCAGAAATAAATGCAAAAGAAACAAAAGAGACCATAGCAAAAATCAACAAAGCAAAAAGCTGGTTCTTTGAAAGGATAAATAAAATTGACAAACCATTAGCCAGACTCATCAAGAAACAAAGAGAAAAAAATCAAATCAACAAAATTAGAAATGAAAATGGAGAGATCACAACAGACAACACAGAAATACAAAGAATCATAAGAGACTACTATCAGCAACTATATGCCAACAAAAGGGACAACTTGGAAGAAATGGACAAATTCTTAGAAAAGTACAACTTTCCAAAACTGAACCAGGAAGAAATAGAAAATCTTAACAGACCCATCACAAGCATGGAAATTGAAACTGTAATCAGAAATCTTCCAACAAACAAAAGCCCAGGTCCAGACGGCTTCACAGCTGAATTCTACCAAAAATTTCGAGAAGAGCTAACACCTATCTTACTGAAACTCTTCCAGAAAATTGCAGAGGAAGGAAAACTACCAAACTCATTCTATGAGGCCACCATCACCCTAATACCAAAACCTGACAAGGATGCCACAAAAAAAGAAAACTATAGGCCGATATCACTGATGAACATAGATGCAAAAATTCTGAACAAAATCCTAGCAATCAGAATCCAACAACACATTAAAAAGATCATACACCACGACCAAGTGGGCTTTATCCCAGGGATGCAAGGATTCTTCAATATCCGCAAATCAATCAACGTAATTCACCACATTAATAAATTGAAAAATAAAGGTCATATGATTATCTCAATAGATGCAGAGAAGGCCTTTGACAAAATCCAACATCCATTTATGATAAAAACTCTCCAGAAAGCAGGAATAGAAGGAACGTACCTCAACATAATAAAAGCTATATATGACAAACCCACAGCAAACATTATCCTCAATGGTGAAAAACTGAAAGCATTTCCCCTAAAGTCAGGAACAAGACAAGGGTGCCCACTTTCACCACTACTATTCAATATAGTTCTGGAAGTTTTGGCCACAGCAATCAGAGCAGAAAAAGAAATAAAAGGAATCCAAATTGGAAAAGAAGAAGTAAAACTTTCACTGTTTGCAGATGACATGATCCTCTACATAGAAAATCCTAAAGACTCGACCAGAAAACTACTAGAGCTAATCAATGAATATAGTAAAGTGGCAGGATATAAAATAAACACTCAGAAATCCCTTGCATTCCTATACACTAATAATGAGAAAATAGAAAAAGAAATTAAGGAAACAATTCCGTTCACCATTGCAACGAAAAGAATAAAGTACCTCGGAGTACACCTACCTAAAGAAACTAAGGACCTATATATCGAAAACTATAAAACACTGATGAAAGAAATCAAAGAGGACACTAATAGATGGAGAAATATTCCATGTTCATGGATCGGAAGAGTCAATATAGTGAAAATGAGTATACTACCCAAAGCAATTTACAGATTCAATGCAATCCCCATCAAGCTACCAACAGTATTTTTCACAGAACTAGAACAAATAATCTCAAGATTTGTATGGAAATACAAAAAACCGCGAATAGCAAGGGCAATATTGAGAAAGAAGAATGGTACTGGAGGAATCAACCTGCCTGACTTCAGGCTCTACTACAAAGCCACAGTCATTAAGACAGTATGGTACTGGCACAAAGACAGAAATATAGATCAATGGAACAAAACAGAAAGCCCGGAGATAAATTCACACACATATGGACACCTTATCTTCGACAAAGGAGGCAAGAATATACAATGGAGTAAAGACAGTCTCTTTAACAAGTGGTGCTGGGAAAACTGGCCAACCACTTGTAAAAGAATGAAACTAGATCACTTTCTAACACCACACACAAAAATAAACTCAAAATGGATTAAAGATCTAAACGTAAGACCAGAAACTATAAAACTCTTAGAGGAGAACATAGGCAAAAGACTCTCCGACATAAATCACAGCAGGATCCTCTATGATCCACCTCCCAGTATACTGGAAATAAAAGCAAAAATAAACAAATGGGACCTAATTAAAATCAAAAGCTTCTGCACAACAAAGGAAACTATAAGTAAGTTGAAAAGACAGCCTTCTGAATGGGAGAAAACAATAGCAAATGAAGCAACTGACAAACAACTAATCTCAAAGATATACAAGCAACTTATGCAGGTTAACTCCAGAAAAATAAATGATCCAATCAAAAAATGGGCCATGGTGAATGACATTGTTTTCTTAATTTCTTTTTCTACTTTCTCATTATTAGTGTATCGGAGTGCAAGGGATTTCTGAGTGTTGATTTTATATCCTGTAACTTTCCTATATTCATTGATTATCTCTAGTAGTTTTCTGGTCTGACGACGAAAAGAATAAAATACTTAGGGATATACCTACATAAAGAAACTAAAGACCTATATATCAAAAACTATAAAACACTGATGAAAGAAATCAAAGAGAACACTAATAGGTGGAGAAATATTCCATGTTCGTGGATTGGAAGAGTCAATATAGTGAAAATGAGTATACTACACAAAGCAATCTACAGATTCAATGCAATCCCTATCAAGCTACCAAGAGTATTTTTCACAGAACTAGTACAAATAATCTCAAGATTTGTATGGAAATAAAAAAAAACCTCGAATAGCAAAAGCAATCTTGAGAAAGAAGAATGGAACTGGAGGAATCAACTTGCCTGACTTCAGGCTCCACTACAAAGCCACAGTCATTAAGACAGTATGGTCCTGGCACAAAGACAGAAATATAGATCAATGGAACAAAACAGAAAGCCCAGAGATAAACTCACACACATATGGACACCTTATCTTCGACAGAGGAGGCAAGAATATACAATGGAGTAAAGACAGTCTCTTTAACAAGTGGTGCTGGGAAAACTGGTCAACCACTTGTAAAAGAATGAAACTAGATCACTTTCTAACACCACACACAAAAATAAACTCAAAATGGATTAAAGATCTAAACGTAAGACCAGAAACTATAAAACTCCTTGAGGAGAACATAGGCAAAACACTCTCGGACATACATCACAGCAGGATCCTCTATGATCCACCTCCCAGTATACTGGAAATAAAAGCAAAAATAAACAAATGGGATTAATTAAAATTAAAAGCTCTGCACAACAAAGGAAACTATAAGTAAGTTGAAAAGACAGCCTTCTGAATGGGAGAAAACAATAGCAAATGAAGCAACTGACAAACAACTAATTCCAAAGATATACAAGCAATTTATGCAGCTCAACTGCAGAAAAATTAAACGATCCAATCAAAAAATGGGCCAAAGAACTAAATAGGCATTTCTCCAAAGAAGACATACGGATGGCTAACAAACACATGAAAAGATGCTCAACATCACTCATTATCAGAGAAATGCAAATCAAGACCACAATGAGGTACCACTTCACACCAGTCAGAATGGCTGCGATCCAAAAATCTACAAGCAATAAATGCTGGAGAGGATGTGGAGAAAAGGGAACCCTCTTACACTGTTGGTGGGAATGCAAACTAGTACAGCCATTATGGAAAACAGTGTGGAGATTCCTTAAAAAATTGCAAATAGAACTGCCTTATGACCCAGCAATCCCACTGCTGGGCATACACACCGAGGAAACCAGAATTGAAAGAGACACGTGTACCCCAATGTTCATCGCAGCACTGTTTATAATAGCCAGGACATGGAAGCAACCTAGATGTCCATCAGCAGATGAATGGATAAGGATGCTGTGGTACATATACACAATGGAGTATTACTCAGCCATTAAAAAGAATACATTTGAATCAGTTCTAATGAGGTGGATGAAACTGGAGCTTATTATACAGAGTGAAGTAAGCCAGAAAGAAAAACACCAATACAGTATACTGACACATATATATGGAATTTAGAAAGATGGTGATGATGACCCTGTATGCGAGACAGCAAAAGAGACACAAATGTATAGAATGGACCTTTGGACTCTGAGGGAGAGGGAGAGGGTGGGATCATTTGGGAGAATGGCATTGAAACATGTATACTATCATGTAAGAAACGAAGCACCAGTCTATGTTTGATACAGGATACAGGAGGCTTGGGACTGGTGCACAGGGATGATCCAAAGAGATGATATTGGGTGGGAGTTGGGAGGGGGATTCAGGATTGGGAGCTCGTATACACTTGTGGCAGATTCATGTCAATGTATGGCAAAACCAATACAGTATTATAAAGTAAAATAAAGTAAAAGTAAAATTTTAAAAAATAAAAATAAACAAAGGAAAAAGAACTTAAAAAAAAAAACTCAGAGAAAAACATAGGCAAAACACTCTCTGACGTAAATCACAGCAGGATCCTCTATGATCCATCTCCCAAAATATTAGAAATAAAAGCAAAAATAAATAAATGGGATCTAACTAACATTTAAAGCTTCTGCACTGCAAGACTCTTTTCTTGATTCCCTCACCCTCTTCCCACAGATTGCTGTGCCTGGTGAACTAGATTAAATAACTTTAAATGCCAGTGAGTATTTGGAAGAAGCAGTATGGAGATAACATGCCCCTGGAAGTGATTTGTAGCTGCCTCCCTCAGCCTCTTTGAGGCCATTTAGAGACTACGGAAATACACCAACAAATCTGGAAGCCCCTCTCTTACTGCTACCCCTCTGGATCCACCACCACGTGTGGGCTGAGGCCAGGCTTCCCAGGGCAGCTCCCAGCCAGTGACTGAGTGCGACAGGGGCAGTACCGCCTGCCCACCCTGCCAGGCACAGCCAGTGGCTGAGTGCATCACAGGAACAGGTGCCTGCCCACCCCTACTCAGAATGAGACCAAGGCAGGGCTCCTCCAATGAGGAGGAGCCCCTTTATCAGCCTGGCCAAAACCTTCTCAGAAGTGAGCTTGGGTTTGAGTCCTTCCCGTCCACCGCTCCTAGCTTTCACCTCTACTCTCCCGGCAGCAAACCCGCATCTCTTCTACAGGCTTGCCCTGCCTGCTGCCACTTTCTCCCCTTTATCCTTCACCAGCGTTTCCCCAGTAAATCTGTTGAATATCTAGCCTTGCCTTGGCATCTGCCTCTCAGCAGACCTTACCATTTCCTCTTAGCTAAAGATGTGTTTAAAACCTTCTCAGAAGTGAGCTTGGGTTTGAGTCCTTCCCGTCCACCGCTCCTAGCTTTCACCTCTACTCTCCCGGCAGCAAACCCGCATCTCTTCTACAGGCTTGCCCTGCCTGCTGCCACTTTCTCCCCTTTATCCTTCACCAGCGTTTCCCCAGTAAATCTGTTGAATATCTAGCCTTGCCTTGGCATCTGCCTCTCAGCAGACCTTACCATTTCCTCTTAGCTAAAGATGTGTTCGCAGGTGACCAGCAAATAGGACTCTTATCCTTCAGTTCCCACTGCAGTGGAGCAATATAAGAGGACCAGCATTTGTGTCCTGAGTCCCCCGCTGCCCTGCTCCGTACTCTCAGACCCAGTTGGCTCTCTCAACCTCCGGCATACTAACCTTGACCTGCTTGTCACCCAGGCCCTCCCTCCCCTTCATCTGACCCCCACCCAGGCATCTCTCCACCACTCTAGCCTCCAATCTAGCTGCCCTTGCTGGCACTGAACTCATCTTTCCATTCAAGCTCCTGCACCAGGCTGGGCATGGCCCCTTGGACCCAGGCCCAGGGCCTCTCCCACAAGTAAACCATGTAAAGGACAGCTCCCCTAACCCTGCATCTCTCTTTGGTGGAGGGGGGTATGCCTGGTGGACAGGGCCAGACATCTACAACTGAGCCTCCCCTGAGCTTCCTTCCCTCAAGGCAGAGCAAGGCTGGCCCCCATGTGTCACCACGTGAAGGACCTTCACCGAGATCCCAACCAAACTATGACAGGGGACAGGAGAAGAGGTCCACAGGCCTGAACAAATGCCAGGTCACGTTGGCAGAGGTGTAGGGATACAGAGCTCTGTAGGGAGTCAGGAACTCTGAGACAAAGGAAGGGCTCCAGGGTCAGCAAGCTGGGCTCAAAGGAGGCAGTGTTTCAGGTAGAGTTAGGACTGCTGCAGGGTCTGCTGAAAGTCTCAGCTCCAGCCAGCCTGACTTAGAAGGTAGTTGGAGTGGGTCATCAGTCACTGCACCCACCACCCAAACCGCAGCCGTCAGGTTATTCTGGAGGGCATTTTGGTGCCCAGTATTCTTTTTGTAAGGCTCCAGATGGACCTTCCTCTGCCCAGTTGCTCTACTGGGCTCCCACATCAGTTTCCACTTTGCCCTCGGTTTCCTGCCACAGACATCTCTCTGATTTCTCCCAGACACTGGAGGGGGCTGGGTGCTGATCCCCAACAACTCCAGTGGTCAGTGGGTAAATACTGCTCTGCTTCTCCCAGTTAATTTAACACACCTGCCCCATCCCAACAGACGGGCGCCATCAACCTGTGTGTGCTGCACCATTGCCTGCCTTCTTGGCCACCTCAATCCTTCCCACTCACAGCCATTCAGTCCTTTCCAGCTGTGTGGTTTTCTCCAACCCTTTTTCTAGTCCAAGTCTCTGAGACTCTTCTTGGGTAAAGGTCAAGTGTATGTGTTACTGAACTTAGCCAATCTGTGTACCTGAGCCACACAGTAAGGCCAAACAAATCTAAAACACTGGAGTTTGGAACAGAGAAAAGTTTATTACAGGGCCATGCAAGGATGGCTCATGGGTGGCTCATGGCCTACAAACCCCAAAGTTACTGAAAGATTTCATCAAAGACCTTTTCAAAGCAAAAGCTAAGGGAGGGGCATACTTAGTTGTTGCAGATTTCCTGGTTTCAGATCTTTTGTTCTTGAAGTGAGGTCATAGTCTTCTTCGAATGTTATTCTCTGTCCTGACAAGAAAGAGGGAGGTCCCCAGATACAACTTTCACCCTCTAATGTCCCGGTCCTGGCTAAGCGTAGACTGAGCTCAGTTGGCAGCTCCCTCCAGGTCAGGTTCCCGACTCTCCTCAGCTGTCACCGCTAAAGGAGCTAGACACCCAAGCCAACTGGCCCTCAGGTTCGTCCGGCAGCCCAAAGAGGGGAGACCAGTCCCACAGACTGCAACCCAGGCAGACAGTCACTGCTATTAGGTCACAGAGACCAGGATGGGGGAGAGGCTCACCGCTGCTGCAAGGCGTGGGTCCAGGCTAGTGAGTGGCCTTGGTGAGGGCTCTGGAACCCTGCAGAGCACCGTCCCCCAGGGACTGAGCTGGAGGGCCTATGGGAGAAGGCGGTGATCCAACTCTAACCTCACCCTCCTCCTCACGACCGCTGTTGTCTGATTCCTCTCACTAACCAGCGTTTCTTAATAGTTGCTGGTGGGCGAGGCCCACTGCTGTGCTGTCCAATGACTAAACAGGACCACTAATGTTCTCTCACGGATAGTTGGTTGCCAGTGGGCAGGGCCCACTGAGGCACCGACCAGTGACTGAGCAGGACCCGTTGCAGAAGATCCTCTTGAGATCATCCCTCAGGGCTTTCCCAACTTGGGAATCCCATGGCCACTGGGTTCCCTAATCCCATAATCCCTTGGCCCCCAGTATCTCTTGTGCAAACACTCTATCTGTGTTCACATCCTTGTCCTCACAATGGAAAAGGGGCTGTGCAGTCAGGCTGCAGCATCTATCTCCCGGCATCTGTAACTACCCAATCTCCCCATAAAGGACTTCCTGCCCAGATTTAAAGAGGACTCCTCCGCCTCCAGCCCATTCCAGTCCCAGCAGCTGGGACCGTGACCTCCCTAGCCAGACCCACAGAGGGGAGATGAAAGAAATCCTGCATTGCACGGTCACCTCCACTGATGGTGACAAGTCTACTACACAGCTGCTCGTCTTTCCCAGCAGCACACGCACACGACTCACACTCACACTAATGGCCCACCACAGCCAATCGCTTCTTGTCTCCCAACACATTCAAACTCTGACACAGACCCTCTTGCTCTTTCCGCTCACATTCCTTCTCTCTCTCTCTCTCTCTCTCTCTCTCTCTCTCTCACACACACACACACACACACACACACGCATGCACACACACATATCAAAGACTACTTCTGGCCCAGGGAAGAAACACTGAACTCAGGCTATGACCCTGATTCTCCTCTCTCTCTCTGGACCCAGTAAGCAAGTGCTCCCCAGGCTACTTCTCTGTGTTCTCCATGCCCTCTCTGTGTTCCTCTAGACCTTCTCTGTGCTCCCCCAGCCCCTCTCTATGCCCCCCCAGATCCTCTCTGTGTTCCCTCCCACACCCAACCTTCCCCCCAAGGGCCTCCTCTCCTGCTAAGCCCAAAGAGAGCCAAGGCCAAAGTGCTGAAGTCAAAAATGTTTTCTAAGCACCAAATTATGTTCTCAGGTGAAAAAAGGGCATGTTTCTCTGTTCCTGGGCTCAAACAGAGATGCTAAGAGAGGCTCTGAGGGGATAGGAGGCTCAGTAGGCTGCATCAGCCGCTTCCTCAGCCATGGGGTAGGGGGAGGTGGTCCTGGGGGAGTTATAAGTGATTCACTTTTGTACCTCATCATAAAACATATTTACCCCTCCATACTAAGGGATCATCTACTAAGTCACTTTCCTCATCCTAAAATAGTAACCACCACTGATGAGCTCTTATGCTTGGACAGGGACTGTGATAAGCACTGGATACATATTAATTAGTTAAAATTCACAACAACTTTACATATATTATTATGATCATTGTTTTTGCAGATGATAAAACCAAGGATTAGAGAAATTTAATGTGCCCAGTACTACCAAAAAGGTAAGGAATGAGCTGGTAAACAATCTGTGTGACCCCTAAGTCCATGATTAAATACCAGACTCCATCACCTCTCCTGCTCCTCTCTGCGGGACTCAGAACTAAGTTCAAACCCTGACCCCACTGTTGACTGACTGTGTAGCCCCAGGCAAGCTCCTTAATCTCCCTGGATTTCCATTTCCAAACCACTGGAAATCTCATGGACAGAGGAGCCTGGCAGGCTATAGTCCGTGGAGTCGCAAAGGTTGGACCCGACTTAGCAACTAAATAACAAATTAATGTTATCAGCATATAAGTCTAACCCTCAGGTAATTCAAAAATAACGAATATGAGCACACAGGTCACTAATGCAAGGCTGGACATTTGAGAAAGATAAGTCGAACATTCTGGGAGGAGAAAGGAGAGTGGCTGCCACCGTTTGGAGCCCTCAGACAAAGCATTAGACCTGACTTCCTTCCTTCATTTCTTTGTTTTAACAACATCCTTCCTTTCTTGAATCAATATTACCTATTTCTGTGCTGTTTTCCAGGCTCTGTCCTAGGCCCTGGGGAGAAAAACCACATAAAGACCTCACTTTTGACTCAAGTCATTTACACTCTAATCAGAGACATGTAAACCAATAATCACAAATGAGTTACAGTATGATGGAAGCCAACAGACCACTAACCACTGCCAGGAAAGATGGTTGGGGAGCCCAGAGAGGAAAGCTGGTTAACACAGACCTTTCCAAGACAAAGAAAAAGACTGCTTGCTTTTCCCTGGCCTGCCTACTTCTCTCTTTCTCTGTCTCTCTCTCTCTCTCTTCACATCATTCAGGTATATTATATATAAATCTGTATATTGTCTTTTCAATTAATATTATTACATAAGAATCGTCCTATATGTAACTGGCATAGTGAATAAAGAGGATTTAAAAGATATAGTAGCTCTATTTTTGTTTCCTATAGCCCTTCAAATTTATTCAATGGGGAAAATGCCTCCCTGTCCTCTGGATGAAAATTATGACAGTTTCCATGAATCTTCTGTGCACCGTTATGTGGGTTTTTTTTTTTTAATGTTCTACAGTTTTTTATTACAAATATAGTCTCATATAAACACTACCACGGACTTCCCTGGTGGCTCAGATGATAAAAAATCTTCCTGAAATGCAGGAGACCCAGGTTTGATCCCTGGATCAGGAAGATCCCCTGGAGAAGAAAATGCCAAGCCACTCTGGTATTCTTGCCTGGAGAATTCCATGGACAGAGGAGCCTGGTGGGCTACAGTCCACAGGGTCACAAAGAGTCAAATACAACTGAGTGACTAATACTCTCACTTTACTTTCATACACTGCCATGTGCAGAATAACTAACTAGTGGGGACCTGCTGTATAGAGAGTGAGCTAAGCTCAGTACTCTGGGATGGCCTAGAGGAGTGGAAAAAGGGAGAGGGTGGGAGGGAGGTCTGAGAGGGAGGAAATTACATGTACGCTTTGCCAACAAAGGTCTGTCTAGTCAAGGCCATGGTTTTTCCAGTGGTCATGAATGGATGTGAGAGTTGGACTGTGAAGAAAGCTGAGCGCCGAAGAATCAATGCTTTTGAACTGTGGTGTTGGAGAAAACTCTTGAGAGTCCCTTGGACTGCAGGGAGATCCAGCCAGTCCATTCTAAAGGAGATCAGTCCTGGGTGTTCTTTGGAAAGAATGACGCTAAAGCTGAAACTCCAGTACTTTGGTCACCTCATGCGAAGAGTTGAGTCGTTGGAAAAGACTCTGATGCTGGGAGGGATTGGGGGCAGGAGAAGAATGGGATGACAGAGGATGAGATGGCTGGATGGCATCACTGACTTGATGGACGTAAGTCTGAGTGAACTCCGGGGGTTGGTGATGGACAAGGAGGCCTGTGCTGCGATTCATGGGGTCGCAAAGAGTCGGACACGACTGAGCGACTGAACTGAAATGAACTGATAGCTGATTCACTGATCTATACATACAGCTGATTCACTTCATTGTACAGAATCTAAAGCAATTATACTTCAATTTAAAAAAAACATGGAATAACCAAAGCTCCCAGCTTGATTCAGAGTCAGTTGCTGCTCCCTCCCCGTGGCGAGAGGCCTGCTGCCAGCAAGAAGCCCCCTGAGTGGGGCGGGCAGAAGCGGAAAGCCATGGTCCTTCCTCCTCCACTGTGCCCTGCCACGCTTCCTCCACCTCTGGCTAACCGCTTCCTTCCTACCCTCCACCCCCTTCCAGAGTTGAGGAGAGAAAAAAGGAGGCCGAGACAGGAAAGGCAAGGACATTCTTAATGGGCTGATACTGCCCTGAGAAAGCTCTATCACACTCTCTCAGCTTAGCCACGTTTCAAGCTCATTCTTTAAACACAATTTCATGGCTTAGAGACTCCACACCTGAAGCTCCCTTAACAACAGTACATTCTCCTCCAGCTTGTCACTTACTGCTTCTGCAGCCCCTGGGAACCCAGAAATTCACCACTTGCCTTTTTCTATTGAACCAGGTCCTCATTCTAATCAGACATGCGCACCAGCTCCCTCTCCCCCGTGGTCCACGCTTTGTCCTTAGGAAACACTCTCACATCCTTTGCTCCAGCAAACTCCAGAACTGCAAGTATCTTTTAATCTGAGTCAGAAAGTCACTAGATATCAGATACCAAAATAAACTGTAAGACAGGACTCCCCAGAGGTCTTCATGTCCATAACTTTAATAACCAAATATGCCTTCCAATATTTATTCTCCTTTTTTTCCATAGTTATAGTACCCAAATTTTTAACTGGGCTCATTGTTATGATTAAATTACCCACTGGATATACACAAAGTGTCATGTGAGGAAGTCTAAGATGTCTCCTCAAAGTGAGAGTACACTCATGTCTTTGCTCCTTCTTCCGTCCTGTTACTGGAAGTGTGGATGTGAAGGCTGGTGCTCTGGCACTCATCCTGAACCATAAAGACAATAGTCTTGCTCTAAGGAAGGCAGAGCAGAAAACTGGAAAGCAACTGTGACTATTGATCCTTCAAAAAACAGTTTTGGATTGCCCCAGACTTCATTTACTGAGATCAGTTTTGATTTGCTTTAAAACACTAAGTGTTTCATTCCTGACTCTAATCCTAACACAGTTTAATAGTCTATCTATCATGTGGCTAAGCCATAGTGTATCTGATCATGGTTCTAATATTGTTCCTTCAGATTGTTTCCAATTTTCACTTTCAGAAATAACACTGTAATGGACTTTTGTCCATATTCTGGTTTATTTCCAAGGTAGAAAATAAAGCTTTTGCTACAGATACAGGTCTGTATAACTTTCCCAAAGTTAGACTCTTACCTTCTCAGAAGCAGCCACAAGGAGGTTACACTGTTCTTATAATTAACATGCATATGGACTTTACAGATGGACACACGCATCAGTGATGCATATGGCATCACTGAGGCAATGGACATGAACTTGGGCAAACTTCGGGAGACAGTGAGGGACATGGAAGCCATGGGGTCGCAAAGAGTTGGACATGACTAGGCAACTGAGAAACAACAAATGGACTTTAGAACACAGCCCCCTGGGCTTGTCAGCTCTTGTGACTACAACGCTGCATAACAAATACTTCAAAACTCAACAGCTTTCAACAACAAGCATCTCTTCCCATGATTACACATCTGCAGATCAGCTCCACTTCAACTGACTCAGACTAAACTGGGCTGGGAAGCTCTGCTTCAGCCTGCTGACATTCTGGTTTGGCCAGAATGTGGTTGGGTCAGTCTGCTCCACGTGTTTTTATTCTTACGCCTAGGCTGAAAAAGTAGTAGCTATCCCAGAGCACTTGTAAGGAGTGTAGTAAGTCAGGGCATGAGAGTGACACTGGTCAGGGAAAGCCTCAGCAGGACAGACAGGAAGCAAGTGGCCAAGCTCTTCTTTAGTCATTTTCAAAATGAAAGTGTATGCAAATGAGCTGATTAAGCAAGATTTGGAATTGGCCAGCAACACTGATTAAGCACCTACCCTACCCTTGGCTAAGCCTATGTTAGGTGTTTTCAGAAATACCTTATCAATCCTGGAAACAAAGAAACTTAGCCATACACGTTAAGGTCATAGAGGCTCAGTACTAAAATAGACCAAAGACAAGGAGGAATACTTTAAAATTCTCCTTCCACCTCAGTCAGTGCTGAGGATCTGACAGTTGTCACAGGGGCAAAAGGATTTAAGAGGCCAAATCTGGGCAACAAAATCTTAGGTTAAAGTAAATGACTCTCACATCTGACTTCCCAAATCCAAAGCCTGGGTCTAGGTCTACTATTTTCTGTGCAAATTGAGCAAGGTGATTAACCTATCTGTGGCTCAGTTTCCCCATCTGCAAAATGAGGTGGTAAGAGTACATATCTCGTTGGGTTATTGTAACAATTTGGTGAAATAACACAACTAAATTTCTTACAGCAGCACCAAGCCCAGAGTCCTGTTCCTGTTATACCAGCGTGGAACACTTAACTGCTATCAAAACTCAGATTGACTAAGAACATGTGGCTCCTTTGTTTTGTGTATAACTTTTTTCCTCCTAACTAGTAGTTGTACTTTTTCCAATGTTTACTAATTTCAAAGAAGAAAGTATGAGATAGTTGTTTTAGTTTACATTTGGGCAGATAACTGAGGTTAATGTTTTTCATACATTTATCAATTAGAACGGGTTTAGAAGCCTTTCAGAAATGGCTGATCTTTGTCCTTTGAGAGTAAATTTGATTTTTTTAAATAGCCAAAAACCATTCAAAGGGATGACCTGATTACTTCCATGTCTAATGAGGTTTGAACCTCAGTATAACACAATAACATAAATGATCCTTTAAGGAATGTTTACTCTCGAAAGGGAATGAAGGCTTAAGCTCTCAGACATACCAGTCTTCTGGCTCCCTTCCTGGCTCCTCTCCAAAATGACATCTGGGCGTAGGGGGAAGAGATGGGGTTTTAGTGATGTTATGGAAGGTGGAAAGTCATATTTTTCTGGCTGGTCTGGCTCTTCTGGCCCAGGTGGGGTAGGAGTCCCTAATCCACCTGCTAAGATTCACAGACAAAGTGTGTGTCTATACTAGAGTAACTTGTAGAGTAGGCTTTCCACAGCTGGTCAGAGTCCAGGGGGCTGCCTGGCTGCCTTTGCCTTTTACCAGCTCTCTCTGGCAATCCAGACTCCTCTGTGGATTCTAGACACACTCCCACCTGCAATGACTCCAACTTGGCCTGGCCCAGGTACTCCCCTGTGCAGCCCTTTTTCCAGAGCATTTTGACACTGCCCAACCATGGAGACCTCCACTGGGCAATGTTTGCTGCCAAATTCCCACCACTTCCTGGGTGACCATTCCCGCTTGCCCACATTACACTGCCATATGGATGTGGTCACAGCCCACAGACAATATATCAGTAGTCTCTACTGGTTTTTCTAGTAGTCATGTATGGATGTAAGAGTTGGACCATAAAGAAGGTTGAGCACCAAAGAATTGATGCTTTTGAATTGCAGTGCTGGAGAAGACTCTTGAGGGTCCCTTGGACAGCAAAGAGATCAAACTAGTCAATCCTAAAGTAAATCCATGCTGAATATTCATAGGAAGGACTGATGCTGAAGCTCCAATACCTTGGCCACCTGATGCAAAGATCCAGCTCATTGGAAAAGACCCTAAGTTTGGGGAAATTTGAGGGCAGGAGGAGAAGGGAGTGACAGAGGATGAGGTGGTTAAATAGCATCATTGACTCAATGGACATGAGTTTGAGCAAACTCAGGTAGATGGTGAAGGACAGAGAAACTTGGCATGCTGCAGTCCATGGGGTCTCAAAGAGTCGGACTTGACTTCACAACTGAACAACAATATGAACCCCTCTCCCCTTGGTTATACTCAGCCATGTACCTCTCAATTTGCTGAACCAAAGATGGGAGAATGTCCAGTGTAAAATGATCTCTTACCTTCTCATTCCTCCTTTCTCTTTCTATGTCCTTTTCACTATCTTACGGCATCCCAAAAGGTCAGATAGCCCCTCTACTATCACCTCATGCCCTCCATCTTTCACTACAGATTCCTAGAGATGACTTAATGGAGCACAGAGGCATTTTTGGTACACTCTGGGAACTCCATAAGCTGGGTAAATCAGAATGCATTGTTGAAAAGCTAAAAGGGAAGATTAAAGGAATTTAGAGTTCCTTTTTCAAGATAACACCTGGCTTGTGAGGTTATTTTCCTGCTGAATAATTCTATTCAACTTGTCAGAGGAAGAATATTAACTTGCCCTTTCTTTTTGCATTCCTTATGTTATAAATCATGATCTAGCCCCAGGATGATGGATGCTTCAAGTCATCTAGAGCAAAGGCCAAGAATGGAAGAAAGCAAGAGAGAAAAACACATTAATAGTTTTCAAAGCATCCCCTTCATAAAGCCATTATGACTAGCTATTATGATAATTATCCTTTCCTTTCTTCCTCTAATTTGCCTTAGAGCTTCTTAACTGTATATCATGCATAGGAATTTATGTGAACATGTGGACCTTGTTGAAAATCTGGTTCAAACAAATAAACTGCTAAATGTCTTTTAGGAAATGAAGGAAACCTGGTATTAGATAGTATCAATAAATCACTGTTAATTTTGTTGTTTTAATGTCATTATAGCTAGGTTTAAAAGAACTTTTTTTAATGTAAACAAGCAACTAACTCCTACGACCCACTTTAAAATATTGTAGCAAAATAGGTGGAAAGGCTAGTTGGTAGATAAACCAAATATGGCAAAATGCTGAATCAAAGCTGAATGTGGCTCCAGAGAGATTTTCTGTAAACTATTTCTGTGTGTGGTAGACATTTTTAAAATTAAAAAACTTTCAAATTACATGGGAAGCTATAAAAAACAGCCCATGGGGAAGGAAATGACAGCCCACTCAGTATTCTTGCCTGGAGAAGTCTTTGAAGAGAGGAGCATGGTGGGCTACAGTCCATGGGGTCGCAAAGAGTCAGACACAACTGAGCAATTAATACATAAAATACAAATAAGGTATGTCACACTTAACAATCAGGTCAAGAGTAATATTGATTATATGCGATTTTCTCCTTACAGGATCAAGTGTAACTCAACCTAATGGCAATGCCTATCCGATCATCTATTGTCAGCACTGTTTTATCAGTTTTACAACGTTTGGGAAGTTTTAATGAGGCTAACTTTTTTCCATAGATTTATTACCTAGTAAATGTTTAGAAGGTCCTTCAAAATGGCAAATTTTTGTCCACTAACAGTAGATTTGATTTTTAGAAATCACCAAAAGCCATTTACAACTAACTGGCAAAGAAACAGGGAGAATGGTCAGCCCTCATTTTTAGCCTCCTAATCTTTCTTTTCTTGTTTATGTGGCTGTGTCAGGTCTTAGTTGCGGCACACGGGATCTTCATTGCATCATGTGGGGTCTTTCCTTGTGGCGCACATGTTCAGTAGCTGCAGTACTCAGGCTTAGTTGCTCTGCTGCATGTGGGATCTTAGTTCCCTGACCAGGGGTCAAACCTGCATCTCTTGTATTGCAAAGCAGAATCTTAACCACTAACCGCCAGGGAAGTCCCTATCCCCCTAGTATTAAAAAGGACTCGGTCTCATTTTTTCCCTAGGCCCTACTGACGGCCTTCTGGAAAGCCCTGGTCATCCAGAAGATATAAGTATTTCCCACTGACGTCAGCTCACTAAAGAAAACCATATCTCAAATTTGACAGACATAACATTCCTCTGAATGACACTAACAGGGTTGAAGATGACAACTATAATGCATTTTGCACCAAGTTCCTGGCATTATATAGACACAGTACCTCTCAAAAATTTCCAGAAAAGTGCCTCCATACATAGAATGAGTACGAGAGCTCAGATGGTTGTAAAAATTTAGCCTAAGGCCAACTAGAGAAAGTGAAAATTTTCATTGAAGCTCCTGTTTATATTTGAAAAGAACATGACTTTTACACTCTGTTCCTCATAATGGTATTATCTAACATTTATTGAGCACTTAAAAGAGATGCTCTTTTGAGCTTTCTCTATATATTAATTCTCTACCTTTTTGATGTTTTTCTATGAAGCTGGCACTATTATTACTCTATTCTGCAGGTGAGAAAACTTAGGTACAGTGAGGTTAACCAGTTGCTTGAAATTGCACAGCCAGCAAGTGTCAAAGCCAGAATTTGGACCCAGACAGTCTGACTCCAGAGACCATGCCCTTTACCATTATGATGTGTTTCCTCCATAGTGTGTTCACACTCTCTTTAAATTAAAAAAGAATCAATGGCATCTAGCAATTTACTGTCCACCTGTAACAGTGCAACACTATAACCAGCCTGTGCCTTCTCAAGGCCTCAACATGTATGACTGTGGGATCACAGTTATGACTATCCAGTTGGAAAAACACAACCCTGTGCTATTATCTCCAGTCCTCACAATGGAAGTGCAAAGTAAATACTTTTGTTTAAAACTTTGCCAAACTCAGGGTGACTCCCTTCTCTGGGACAGGTCTTACTTTCATTCTTTATAAAATATAATGAGAGGCTTCTCTGGTGGCTCAGTGATAAAGAATCTACTTGCCAATGCAGGAGACGCAGGTCCAATCCCTGATCCGGGAAGATACCACATTGCTGCGGAGCAACTAAGCCTGTGCACCACAACTGCTGAGCCTGTGCTCGAACCCAGGAGTCGCAGCTGCTGGAGGAGGCTCCGCGCCCTAGAACCCTCACTCTGAAACAAGAGAAGCCACTGCAATAAGAAGCCCCCACTCGCCACAACTAGAGAAAAGCCCATTCAAGAATGAAGACCCAGCATGGCCAAAAATAAATAAATGAACGAAATTATTTTTTAAAAACCAATGAAGCCCAAAAGAAGTGAGGCATCAAAGGTTTATTCCACCATCCCCTTTGGTCTTTAACAGTGGCAAACCTGAAAGGTTGATGCTTCTCAGATCTCTTGAATCAAATGTCACACACACATGCATGCACATATAAAGGGACACAAACATACATGCACATATGTGTACACACACACAATCTAAGCTTAGGTCAGTTGGCCCTAAGAGCAAGCCCCAGTCATGTTCCATGGGGATAGCACAACCTCAGGGGACAAGTAATAGATGGACAATGGAGACACAGGCTGAGGCTCCACGGAATCAGCTCTGTCCCAGTAGAATGAACTCTAGCCCCAGTGCCTGTTTAGGCCCTCTGAAGTCAAAACAGGAAATTCACAGAAAGGATTTTCCTGACAAGCAGTGAAATACTAGGACATGCATCCCCTTCGAGTCAGTCATACTTGATTGACCCCCCACTGGTCTGGTCTACAGTTCTGTGGCTGTGGGTGAGTGTACTCACCAAGCCTCCTTTTCCTTATCCACAGAACAGTCAAAGTAACAATACTGCATGTGTGTGATAACCACACAAGGTTCTTCCAGGACTAAATGAAATAACACGTGGGAAGGTACTAACGTTGTGCTTGGTGAATCATAAGATCTCAGTAAACAGAATTTATCTGGAGTCATAATAGTATGTGTACTGTATACGCACACATTCAGTGTATTTGCAAAATCACTTCAGGAAACGATCATTCTAAGAAGGACCAGAGTACGCCCTGAGGTCACATAGAAATGTGGTTTCCCTTATAACTTTTTATGCTGTTGGAATGTCTAAAATATACATATACATACTCCTTTCTCAGAAATATTTTTATTGCTTACTGAGCATGGCCTCACCCATCAGAACAAGACCCAGTGTCCCCCTCAGCCAATCTATCCCATCAGGAAGCTTCCATAAGCCTCTTATCCTTCTCCATCAGACAGCAGACAGACTGAAAACCACAATCACAGAAAACTAAACAGTCTGATCACATGGACCACAACTTTGTCTAACTCAGTGAAACTATGAGCCATGCCATGTAGGGCCACCCAAGATGGATGGATCATGGTGGAGAGTTCTGACAAAATGTGGTCCACTGGAGAA
>SJYC01032632.1:0-10727 GCA_006408675.1 Madoqua kirkii | reverse complement strand
GATGTCACGTGAGTATATGTTCCCCGGTTCTTTGTCTCGTCACAACAAAGATCTGGAGTTTCCCAGCCCAGGAGGCAGGAGGGGAGGAATGTCTGGGCTCTTCTGCAGGTGGGAAAGGTGACATCACACACAGGAGATCTCAGAGCCAGTGGGACCCCAGGGTCTGGATTTCTCTCCCCACATACCAGCGCCTCCCACCTCTCGAGGAGCCTCCTGGTCTCAAGGCAGGCTATGAGAAGCTGGGACCCAGGGGTCTGCCGCGTTGTTAGAAGCTAAGGGCCTCACGGGGGCCCCGAGGGAGGTGTGTGGGGGGGTACAGCTGGACCCCTTACGGCCGAAGGACAGGGCCTCCCAGGGCCCAGGCCTGGTCCACAGCAGGAGGCCCTCAATTTATGAAGAGAAATGTGTTAAGGAATGTTAATAAGTGGAATTGTATAACAGCCCCACTCAAAGTGAGTGAGAGCCAAGTGACCAGGGTACCCACAAGCTGCTCCCAGCCTCCTTCTGTGTCAAGGGACTCTGTCACCTCCTGGCTTTGACAGAGATGAGGGGTGTCTGTGTACAGATTCTTCTCACATAGACTTCTGGGCTCTTATTAATAAGCCCCTACCTTCCATTTTGGAAGGCCTTTCTGAAAGTGAGAGGAAATCCAGGGGTGCGGTAGTCGGGGGTGAGGGAACACACCTGCCCCCAACAGGAGCTCTGAAACGCCCTTCATTCTCCCCGGTCCCGAACCCACCTCACCCCGCCTCCTGCCACTGTTCTCATCCCAGGGCTGCCTGGCACTTCGGCTGCAGAATTTGTGTACTTGTGGCCCGGTTCTTATTTGTCCCCTATCAGACTGAGATGTCCCCTGAGGCATGGGTTGCCTGCTCCATCAGACAGTCTCTTAGTGGGGGCTAGATGAGCTGCAGTCAGGCCAGGAGCGTTCTGTCACCTAGTCCCTCCCGAACATCAGTTTGGCCCCAGAAGAAGAAAGCCCACTTTCTCCAAGCCTTCTGGCCCCAGGAGCAGGATGGTGGGCACAGGACTCAATTCCTAACCCCTTGCCAGACCAGAGAGCCCGGTCCCCCTGGAACCATGCCAGGACGGGCTCGCATCTGGCGCCTCCCCGTACCCACCTCCAATCTGGTTCTCCTGGGAGATGGGAAGGAGCCTGGGGCAGGGCAACTGGGTCATTTCCTAAGGCCCAAGTCTTTTTTGCAGGGTTGGCAGACCCTGTCCTGCCCTGGGGAGATTCCGGGAGCCAGGGTTCAGTGCTTGTCACTCTCCTTCACTTGGCTAAGCCAAGGGACAGAATTAGCTCTTTGCTTCATCTCTCAAGGCTCTCCAAGTGGCCACTGGGGGAGCGAGGAGGACGCCGCCTCCTGGGAACCTGCCCAAGGCTTTTTCCCTGGTTCCTCTGGGAAAAGATCCAGAGAAAGAAAGTATCCCAGCTGAGAGGGAGGGGTAGGGTGGGACAGGGCCTGGCTGTCAGGAGCCCTTGGGGCTCTGGGAAGATGTAAAGTCCTGGTGAAGCCAGGACAGCGATTCTGTTCTCAGTGGGCCTTGGGGAGGGCCGGTTGGGCCTCCTCACCCCCAGATCCACTCAGACCCCTGGGGTCCTCCCTGCATTCCTGGCCTGCAGGCCAAGTGCAATTTCACGGAAACCTCAGGAGTTGAATCCTCTCTGAAACGCTGAGTCCAGAAATGAGCCCTACCACTCAAGGTTGCTCAGAGAAGTCGGGGCTCAACAGACTGAACTCTCACTTTCCTCGCCTATCCTTGCCCACTGAGCTGTGTCAGCCGCAGCCTGTCTCCTGGGGCAGCCAGTGACCAGCACCTGGTCTGTGGCTCCAGGACTGCGAGGGGCAGGCCCCACCCAGCATGGAGTTGAATCCTCTCTGAAACGCTGAGTCCAGAAATGAGCCCTACCACTCAAGGTTGCTCAGAGAAGTCGGGGCTCAACAGACTGAACTCTCACTTTCCTCGCCTATCCTTGCCCACTGAGCTGTGTCAGCCGCAGCCTGTCTCCTGGGGCAGCCAGTGACCAGCACCTGGTCTGTGGCTCCAGGACTGCGAGGGGCAGGCCCCACCCAGCACACCCTCCCACACTGTATTCACATGCCAAAGCAGGGCTACAGCGCAGGCAAGGGCCTTCTAGGCCTGACCTCTGCAGGCCAGACCCCTTCATCAGCTCCCCCCCAAAACACACTTCGGTGACACAGATCCTCAAGGACCTAAATGAAAGTGGTGACCCCTCAAACTACTATGGTAAGCCAGGGGGTCAGGTAGACGTGGGTTCAAATTCTGGCTCTAGTGTTCACAAGCCCTACAAACTTGGGCATGCTATTTCCCTGCTCTGAGCCTGTTTTCTCACCACTGAAGTGGTTTTTCTAAAACTACCCTCCTGAAAGGTCAGTACTTCTTTGGGGTTCTGCTCAGAACCTGGTGTGTAGCACCTAGAGAGCCCCAGTCCTAGAGAGCTCTCCACCCTCTGCCTGAGTGTGTGTGTGTGCTAAATCACTCTAGTCATGTCCGACTATTTGAGACTTCATGGACTGTAGCCCGCCAGGTTCCTCTCTCCCTGGGGATTCTCTAGGCAAGAATACTGGAATGGGTGGCCATGCCCTCCTCCAGGAGATCTTCCCAGCCCAGGAATCGAACCCGTCTTTTAGGGGATGTGTCTTTCGCACTGGTAACTGGGTTCCTTACCACTAGTGCCAGCTGGGAAGCCCATCCTTTGCCTACATTTCCATTTTTTCCCTAAATTCCTTATTTTCCTTCCACGATGTGGCAGATTGCAGTACAATTCAAAATCACTGACCATTCCTCCAGGGGGATTGTATGCCCAGCAGCATCCTTACTGTGCTTGACCATATGACCTGCTCTGCCCAAAGATCATATGACCTGCTCTGGCCAAAGAAATGTGAGCGGAAGTGATATGCATCGTCTCCAGGCAGAAAATTTCAGAGCCAGTGCATGGGTTCCCAGGTGTGTCTACTTCTGCCCCAAGATGACATCATCTCAGAAGGAGGCTTCTGTCTCGGCTGGGGCCCCAGAGTAAAGAGGCACAGAACAGAGCCCCATCCACCCTCTGTGGACAGAGGCAATGTAACACAAGCTCTGTTGTTGGAAGCCATGGACATCTGGGAGTCATCTTTTGTCTGATACATACTGCAGCTCTTGAAAGTCTTTAAAGGGGTTCCTGAGAGCTGATTTTTGTCTTGACCACTGTTGGATACAGTGGATAAATAACACTTAAGATGTTAAGCTTTGCAGCTTGGCTGCTATTTGGTTGGTGCTCAATAGACAGTGGATGTGATCGTGAGTTGGCATCTTTGCACATAGACCAGACTGATGACTGTTGAGCTGCAAGACTGTTCTTCCTCTCATGTGAGTTGTGTAAAGGTGCATGCTTTGTGAGATGCTCCAGCAAGCTTCTCCACTGAGTCTTTGCCTGCGATTTTCTCTGTCATCTCCTGGAACCACTGCCTGCTCCTGCCTCCCACCCTGCCAACCACCTGCAAGAGCTGTATAGATGGAGGTGCCTTAGATGAGGTTCCATTGTCCACCAGTCCCCTGGCAGTAACAGAGAACACACACAGGAGGAAACTTGGGGCATCTCTCCTTGGCTGTCATTTTCCCCATTGCCTGAATCCACATCAAACCCCTCTGCCATTCCAGACTTCTCATTCTCCTTTGCTATTTCACTTCTATCCCCTGCAATTGGATTGCAGACCTGGGGGCCCACAGCACCTCCTTAGCACTGGCCTTGTTGTGCTGGTGATCTTCACAGTTTTGGCTTCTCAGCAACATTCCCCTCTCAGCACATACTAGGTAGACAGTAGGGGCTTGATAAAACCTGGTTCTTCTTCCTGAGTTGGTGGCCTGGGGGCTGGTGGGGCCATGGCAGGGCAGAGGGCATGCCTCTGTCGACTAGTTCCTGTTGGTCTTCCATAGATGCAGGTGGGAAGGCAAAGTGCCGCCCAACCCATGACTGTTGGGAGGGCCCTGAAAGAGCTGGCAAGAAACCAGTTACTCCCTACCCCACAGGCCTGGATTTCAGTTTCTCTCCTGATCTCTGCCTTCTTTTCTACTGTACCCGTGGCAGCTGGGGACCCTGAGCAGACCAATTCTCTCTGAAAGGATGGGGTGTTATGGTTGGGACTGGTCCCCTCCACACTGCCCACCAAGGGCCAGAGGTCAAGGATTTCAAGAAAAACACTCACAAAAGCTTTCTCTCTTTATTTTATATATTCCTGCCGTTCAACCAGTTTGCACAAGCTGAGGATAAGTGAATTTTGGAGGTGAAGGAGGAGCATGTGGCCACAGACCATCCCGGAAATGGTCTATGCACATTGCCAAGGCTGGTTAGACTTGAGAAGCGATTTAACAATAAACTCTACAGAATCAGACATGTACAAAAGTGTCAAGGCATCTGCTGGCTGATTTCTTGCCTCCCCATGGGGGCTAGAGTTATGCCCATCAGTCCTGTGCAAAGGTCCTGGGGCTGGCTGGGGTCAGCCGGATTCTTCCCCAGGACAGAAGCAGTCCTGCTCACCCAGCAGAAGTGTGCTGAGGGGCAGGCACGTAGGCGTGTGCCCAGGTGCCCATGCCCCCTCAGGTTCCGTGGCTTTTGAGCCTGTTTCTCCATCCTGTCTTTATGTCCGCCCTTTGAAAGTGTTCATGCAGGTGTAGGTTCCTGAGAATTTGTGGATCTCCTCGAGGGCAGCCTGTGGGAGTATGCTGGGGGAGGGAGAAAGGAAACAAGAAGACGGTCAATGGGGGACCAGCGGACTGGTAGCCAAACAAGATATGTAGTTGAGCAGTGGTTCCCATAAGCTCTCCCCACCTCTTCTCTCCACACACCATCTCCCCCCATAAGCCAACCCACCCACCCCTCCATGGAGGAAGGGCTTTCAAGTAAGTAGATAAATGAAAGTGAAGTGAAAGTGTTAGTCACTCAGTCGGGTCCAAATCTTTCCGACCCCATGTACAGTAGCCCAGCAGGCTCCTCTGTCCACGGGGATTCTTTAGGCAAGAATACTGGAGTAGGTTGCCATGCCCTCCTCCAGAGGATCTTCTGATCCAGGGGTTGAATCCAGGTTCTTGTATTGCAGGGAGATTCTTTACCATCTGAGTCACCAGGGAAGTCCAGTATAAATAGTTTTTTACAAGGTAAAGGGTAGATATAAACAAACTTTCAAAGCCACATTCTGAGCATTTTAGGGTCCATAATTATCTCAGAAATCTATGAACTCCAAATGCCACTTATTCAACAAATATTTACTGTGTGGTGCTGAAGAGCCAGTTACTCGGTATCACCTTTTTCCCTCCACTCCATGTGTTGACTTATTTCTTAAGCAGCCACACTCTTCTCCTGATACATTTGCTACCAAAGTCTGTCCTATCTACCATTTCAAGATTCTCAGCCGTTTGTTCCACTCCAGAGTGGTATCTTCCTTTAGCTGGGACCTCAGGTTTCACTTCTCATCCTTTATTTCCCTCCAGATAATAAAACACTTGCATATATTGGGTTGGCCAAAAAAGTCCATTCGGGCCCTGTACTAAAAATTCAAACGAAATTTTTGGCCAACTCGATACCTTCAGGCCTTGACCTTCAGCGTGACACAATTTTCTGCTTTGTGGGAAATTTCCCAGACTCACCTTAGGCCTTTCCCTGGGGCTCCCTATAGCCCTGTGCTTCCCCAACAAGGCCTGGAGCTGTGCTTGCTGTTTCCTCATTGGGCCCCTGGGTATCTCTGTGGTAGATATTTAATCTCTGATCCTGGCATCTGGCACAGAGGACCCAGTTTAGAGATGCCCTCAGTTCATCTGTTGAATCAAGTTTGAAGGGCTCCAGCCCATCCTAGGTGCAAGATAGGAAAGCCTCATTCCAGCTGGAGTAATCGGGAAGGCTTCCTGGGGGTGGTGGCAATAGAGTGGAATCTGTGAGGATTTCTCTTGGGGAAGGTGAGAGGGGCATGCAGGTTCAGGGAATGAAGAAGGGCTGGCCTCTGCTTTTTGTGGGAAAGTAGTGAGGGACAAAAAGGAAATGTAGGCTGGGGGTTTACTGTGGGCAGTGCTGAGGTGTTCTAGACAAATTAGCTTTTCTCTAGAGTGTCCCCAGAAGCTTCTAAGAAGCTCCCTGAGGTGGACAATCAGCTTGGCTTTAGTGAGGATCCAAGTCCCTGGACTCCTAAGGCTCCTGGAGCAGCCGAGGAGCAACTCGGAGGAATAGTCAGCATGGACTGAGGGAGGCTGAGATGGGGCTTGCCTGTCCGGCACCCCCCACCCCTCATGCACCCTGTGTCCTGGAAGGGCTTTGGATTTGCAGAAGGGATGGACTGATGTATCCCCCTGGTCCTGAGGTTACAGCAGCTACTCAGGTGCCCACTATGTCCACAGTAGCCAGAGGGGAACCTGGTTTCCTGGAGTTGGACATCTGATAAAGGCACTTGGGTGTTTCACTTCCCAAAAATGCCTTTCAGGAAATGATATAAATGAACTTACTTACAAAACAGATCCAGACTTCCAGAACAAAGGGACATTTAGGAAATTTGGGATGGACATATACACACTGCTATACTTAAAATGGATAACCAACAAGGTCTTACTGTACAGCATAGGGAACTCTGCTTAATGTTATGAGGCAGCCTGGACGGCAGGGTTTGGATGCCTGTATGTGTGTGGCTGAGTCCCTTTGCTGTCCACCTGAAACTATCACAACATTGTTCCTAGGCTACGTGTGCATGCGTCTAAGTTGCTTCAGTGTGTCTGACTCTGCGACACTATGGTCTATAGAACACCACACTCTTCTGTCCATGGGATTCTTCAGGCAAGAATACTAGAGTTGGTTGCCAAGCCCTCCTCCAGGAGAATCTTCCTGACAGGGATTTGAACCTGCATCTCTTACATCTCCTGCACTGGCAGGTGGGTTCTTTACCACTAGTGCCACCTGGGAAGCCTGTTCATCGGCTATACTCCAATATAAAATAAAAAGTTAAAAAGAAAAAGAAAGAAAAGGCCTTTCAGGTGACAGGGGTTCAGTCACTGGGGGCCCGGGGACCTGAGGAGCCAGGAGTCCGTGATCACTCGGGGCTCCAGGGTGGAAGCTCTCTCTGTAGCAGGAGAAGGCTCATGAAAGCTGTGCTGAATGGAGCATGTAGAATGGCCTGTTTAGCGTGGGACTGGGACAGGAAGAGTTTTCTGCCCAGAGTCTGGAAAGTTCTAGAATGTGATGCTGGGCAAATTCTGGAGGAGCAAATTCTCTGTAAAGCCCACCTCCCAAGGTAGTCTCCCTGGTAAATCCCACCTGGTGAGCACTGTGATGTTCCTATGAATCTCAAGCCTTAGCCAAGGAGATTCCTGTCTTCCCCATTAGGGTAAACTCCCTGAAGGCTGGGGCCAGGATTTAGTCTCTAGACTGGCAGTTCTCAAAGTGTTGCCCAGGAACCCTTGGGTGTACCAGAGATCTCTTTAGAGATCTCTGCAAGTGCAAACTACTTTTATTATAGTACTGTGGTAGGATTTGACTTTTTTTTAATGCTTATTCTCTCATGAGTGTACAGTGTTTTCTGGAGGCTACATGACACGTGACATCACAAAAGATGAAAATCAGAAGCAGATACAAGTATCCATTTGTCTTCAATTAAGTCAGATAATAAAGAGCTTTGCAAAAATGTAAAACAATGCCATTCTTTTTACTCTATTCTTTTTTTTGAAAATATGCTTAGTTTTCACAAAAATATTGTTTATGTTAACACCAAATGGATTTTTTTTATTGCTATATATAAATGAATACATGTATAAATCCCATACTTTTCCCCCTCAGTTTTAATTCCTAAAACAATAGATACAACTCACATAAATAAAAGTACTTTAGGTTCTTCAACAATTTTTAAAATTGTAAAAGGTTCTTGAGAGCAACAAGGTTGACTACCCTAATCTGTAGTAAGGATGTGTGTGTTCAGTCATTCAGTCGAGTCCAACTCCTTGCGGCCCCATGGACTATAGCCTGCCATGGAATTCTCCAGGCAAGAATACTGAAGTGGATTGCCATGCCCTCCTCCAGGAGATCTTCCTGACCCAGGAATCAAACCTATGTCTCTTACGTCCCTTGCATTAGATGGGCAGGTTCTTTACCACTAGTGCCACCTGGGAAGCCTATATTAAGGATAATAACTCCATGACCCACAGGCCACGACTCTCATTTTCACACCTACAGCAGATGTGACTAATCGATCATGTGGGCTCTTTCTCTTGTCTGAGGCCTCTTCCCCACCAAGGTCCCCTGGGAGGAGGGGACACAGCCCACAGGAGCCTGACTCTGAGCTTCCTCACCCCGCCCTGTACCTTTTCAAGATAATGAGGGCGTGCATCGTCCACGGCAGCAGGAGGAGGGCCTGGTTAAGCTGCACGGCTTCCACTGTCCTCCGGGCCACCGTCTCCGGCTTCAGTGGGGGGAAGAGGTTGGGGAACCTGCATGCAGGAAGAGACAGTGTGAGTTTCTCCGAAAAGCAAGTGCTACTGCTAAGCCCCTCCCTATCCCCTGTCTCCATTTCTGTCTCTAACAAGTCTGTCCATGGGATTCTCCAGGCAAGAATACTGGAGTGGGTTGCCACGCCCTCCTCCAGGGGATCTTCCCAACCCAGGGAGCAAACACAGGTTTCCCGCACTGCAGGCAGATTCTCTGCCGTCTGAGCCACCGGGGAAAGCCCAAGAATACTGGAGTGGGTAGCCTATCCCTTCTCTAGGGGGTCATTCCCGAGTCAGGAATCGAACCGGGCTCTCCTGCATTGCAGGGAGATTCTTTACCAGCTGAGCCACCAGGGAAGCCCCTTCTCTAACATGTCAGGGTCACTGCTTTGGCTTCTCCTGTGTGGGGAGACTCGAGACCTGTTTAAAATACTCTCCTTGCTTCCCTGCTGCCCCAGATGCATCAGGAGTTCCCAATCCCCTCTCTCCTCCCAGCTGGCCTCCTCCTGCCCACCCATACCCTGGGACTGGTTCTCAGAGTACGGCAGAGAGCTCCCTAAAACCTCACCCACACCCTGTCACTGCCCTGCTTGAGCCCTCCCAGGGCCCCCAAAGCTGTCTTCAGCCCTGCTTCTCTGGGCCCACCTCTCCTCCTCTGCCCAGCAATCCTGGCCAATCCTCTCTCCTAAGATCCTTCCCATCTCAGCCATCCTATCAGCAAGGCTCCCTCCTTCCGTTCACTCAGAGTGGCCTCTGAGCTTGTCCCCCTGATAATTGCCTTGACAGAATATACCCCATCAGGATTGGCCTGTCTCTCCTCCTCCACCCTTGAATTCCCCAAGGGCAGAGGTCTGGTGGGTCTTGTTCCTTGCTATCTGCCCTGAGTGCAGCTAACAAATGCTTGCTGAGTGGGTGGACACTGAATGACATGACATTCCCTGGGTGTGTCCTGTGCATCCTGTGCAGAGACAGGAGCTCTACCCCACTTGCTGGTTCACTCCCTCAGCCCTTGATTTATGGATACACTCATGAATCCATTCAAACAGCTATAGACTGGTCTCATAAATAAATGAATGGCTGAATAAGCAAGCATCAGGGGCTTCTTATGATTGTTCAGAAACATCAGACCTGAGACCTCTAACAGTAGTGATGCTCCCTAAGTGCCAGACCTGTGCTGAGAGATCAACAGGCGTTATTCACTCCAACTGACAGAGATGAAAGCTGGGGCTCTGGGGAGCTGGTTGGGGCCTGGAGATTCAAACCAAGCCCCCAGAAGCCCCAGGCAAGTGCCCTGCTTGCTGCTTGTCCCATCTCTCCTGGGCCTATAGGTGCAGGGCTGCTGGTGCTGCTGGCTTTGACCTCAGTCCTACAAAGTGTGCTGCTCCAGCACCAGGAGGACTGAGGGTGAGAAGCCAATTTCTATCCATGTGGCCTTGGGCAAGTACCTTTGCTTCTCAGTCTCAGTTCTCCCATCTGGGAAATGGGCTTAAGAACTCTCACAGGCTTGCAGAGGGCCACATGCAGCAGCATTTGTAAACTGTCTGGTGGCTCAAACATAGAAAAAAAATAAGTAAATAGCAATTTACAGACAGCAGCACTCACCTATACAGTCACTCTTTTTTTTTTTTTTTTCAGTATTTATTTATTGGGCTGTGCCGGGTTGTAGTTGAGACCACGTGGGCTCTTCCATCTTTAGTTGTAGCATGTGTGATCTAGTTCCCTGACCAGGGACTGAGCCTGGGTCTCCTGCATTGGGGGTACAGAGTCTCAGCCACTGGACCACCAGGGAAGTCCCTGTTATGGCTGCTCTTGCCAGAAAATCCATCAATTTTGTCCTAAGCACCTGTCTCCAACCCTCCACCCTGAGAAATTGTTAAGCATGGTTGGAGAAGAAGCCAATGCTTTTTTTTTTTCAATGCTTCCCTTGTGACTTAGACAGTAAAGAATCTGCCTGCAATGCAGAAGACCCAGGTTCGATTCCTGGGTTGGGAAGATCCCTAGAGAAGGGAATGGCTACCCACTCCGGTATCCTTGCCTGGAAAATTCCATGGACAGAGAAGCCTGGCAGTCTACAGTTCAAGGGGTTGCAAAGAGTCAGACATGACTGAGCAACTAACCTGCACAAACTAGGTATAAATTAGACTTTTACTGCTCTTCTCCTAAGCCCTCTGGAGAAGGCAATGGCACCCCACTCCAATACTCTTGCCTGGAAAATCCCATGGATGGAGGAGCCTGGTAGGCTGCAGTCCATGGGGTCGCGAAGAGTT
>SJYC01032631.1:0-20605 GCA_006408675.1 Madoqua kirkii | reverse complement strand
GAGACACAACTGGGTAACTAAGCACAGCACAGCACATAACAACTAAAGTCTGCTAGAAAGATTAATAGCAGATGCACTTATGAAGATGTTTATTGTTAGAAAAAAATAATAATACTGAGCATCTCATATGCCCCAGGCTTTGCACTAGATACATTACATGTGTTATTTCTAATTATCCCAATGATCCAACAAGGTAAATATGATTGCCACTGTTTGACAGATGAGTAAAGTAAACCTCAGACTGGTAACAAAACTGGTTCAAGGTTTCACCACCATACTAGAGCTGAGGCGAAATTCAAAATCATGTTTTTCTTTTTAAATTTTATTGAAATATAGTTGATTTACAATGTTAATTATTCATATACAGCTAAGTGACTCACTTAGTCGTGTCTGACTCTTTGGACTCTATGGACTGTAGCCTGCCAGGCTCTTCTGTGCACAGAATCCTCCAAATAGTGGAGTGGGTTGCCATTCCCTTCTCCAAGGGCTCTTCCCCACTCAGGGATCAAACCTGGGTCTTTTGTACTGAAAGCAGATTCTTTACTGCCTGAGCCACCAGGGAAGCCCTAAGTGACTCACACACACACACACACACACACACACACACACACACACACACATTCTTTTTCATATTCTTTTCCATGATGTTTTTTACAGGATATTGAACATAGTTCCCCGTGCCATACAGTACATTATTTATCCATTCTATATATAACAGCTTGCCTCTACTAATCCCAAACTCCTACTTCTTCCCTCCCCTCACTCCCTCCCCCTTGGCAATCAGAAGTCTGTTCTGTATGTCTCTGAGTCCACAAAGCCAGGTGTCTTGATTCTTGCTTAGCAAAACTAGTGATAATCACTAAGGTGTTCTGAGTGATCCTCACACCCCATGAGTGTACTGTGCTACATGCCTTCCACGATCTCATGCAATTCTCACAACGACCCCTCCCTGCTATCCTCATCTTTGGAAGAGAATGATGCATATAATTTAGAAGGCAAAATTATCATTATATGCTGCTTTGCAAAAAAACAAGGAAAATAGTTTTTGGATGATTCCTCATTTTCATTTACCTATAACCTTGTGTCCCTTCACAAGCCCACATCAGTGTAGCACCGTTTACTGGGCACTTACAGTGTAGCACCTCACACACACACACACACACACACACACACATTCTTTTTCATATTCTTTTCCATGATGTTTTTTACAGGATATTGAACATAGTTCCCCGTGCCATACAGTACATTATTTATCCATTCTATATATAACAGCTTGCCTCTACTAATCCCAAACTCCTACTTCTTCCCTCCCCTCACTCCCTCCCCCTTGGCAATCAGAAGTCTGTTCTGTATGTCTCTGAGTCCACAAAGCCAGGTGTCTTGATTCTTGCTTAGCAAAACCACCCCTAGTGATAATCACTAAGGTGTTCTGAGTGATCCTCACACCCCATGAGTGTACTGTGCTACATGCCTTCCACGATCTCATGCAATTCTCACAACGACCCCTCCCTGCTATCCTCATCTTTGGAAGAGAATGATGCATATAATTTAGAAGGCAAAATTATCATTATATGCTGCTTTGCAAAAAAACAAGGAAAATAGTTTTTGGATGATTCCTCATTTTCATTTACCTATAACCTTGTGTCCCTTCACAAGCCCACATCAGTGTAGCACCGTTTACTGGGCACTTACAGTGTAGCACATAGGGGATTGTGTGCTAGACCCCGTTTTATTCTTATCACAGACTCCTACTCCCATCGTCCCATTCTACAGAGTAACAGAGGCTGGAGTAGGGACTAACCAGACCCAAGGTCACACACATCCTGGGGGTCTGGCTCCAAAGTACAAGCTCTAAACCAGGGGTACCCATTTCCTGTTGATTTAATTGGTCTGGAGGAGGGGTGGTTGGGCTTCGGTATTTCTTTTAACTAAGCTATAACTTATATATAGTAAAAGGCATAAATCTTAAGTGTCCAGCATGATCAGTTTTTACCTGTGTAACCCCTACTCAAATCAAGAAGAGAGAACATTGTTAAAAGCCTAGAAGCTTCCCTGGTGCTCCCTGCCAGGCTGTGTCCCCACTCCTCTAGGAGTGCACTGTTCTGATTTCCATCACCTCCGCCCAGCTTTGCCTCCTCTAGAACTTCAGAAAAACTGAACCATGCAAAATGTACTATTGTGTCTCTGGTTTCTTTCATTCAACATAATGCTTTGGAGATTCATCCATATCGTTTGCATAATTAATACTTTACACCCTTTTTATAGTTGGGTGAGTATTCCATTGCATGCGTTTGGCATGGGTACTCTGTGAAGCCCCTGACTTGAGAAGCAGGACCCTAAACCACTATAGAACCCCACTGCCTTGCAGATGGAGACTCAGATACAAGACCAAAAAGCCAGGGAAAAAGCACTTCTGGGTTAGTTTAAAATTTTGTCTCTCTGGGTATAATGAGTCCCCTCGTCCAATCGACTAGAGGGACTTGGCTTGGAGACAGGGTCCCCTGCCACTGACCTGACCCTCATGCCCTGGAACATCTCGGTGCTGGTGTGGAAGGGCAGCACGGTGGTGGCGCTGACGCCCGGACAGTCCAGCAGCCCCAGAGTCAGGCTCTCCATGAAGGCGAAGGCTGAGGCTTTGGACGTGCAGTAGTCAATGGCGCCGGGGATGGCGGAGAGTGCCAACACGGAGTTCAGACACACGATGTGGCCGTTCTGTAGCTCCAGCATCCGTGGAAGAAGGCCTTGGTGGTCTGAGGGTGGATGGGAGGTTAGTGTGTGGCAGACACAGCTTCCAACAGCCCCTCGACTTTCCCTCTTCGGGAGAACAGACTACCCTGGATACAGGCACCCCTCCAGCCACCGGTTTTCCTGTGATGGGGAGGTGATGGGGTGGAGGCCGAGGGCACTGACCCCCATATTTCAGAAAGTCCAGATGAAAGTTCAGAAAGTTCAGTCAGGCTCCTGGAGAGCCTGTCATTCTTCTTGTCCAGCTACCCTCTAGACCCAAGCCCAAGCCCTGGTGAGCCTCTCCCCACTCCCCTATAGCCCCAGGCTCCCTGGAAGGGAAAAACATGTTATTGACACGCCCAGCGCCGGCTCTGGCTCAGAACAACCTTACCCAGAACTGGCCCAGGGTGTTGATGTGCTGGGACTTGAGAAGGGCATCATCGTCGCTGTCCATCAGGCTCTTTCCGTGGACCACGGCGGCGTTGTTCACCAGAATAGTGATGTCACCCACCTGTGGGCAAGAAGGGGCCACGAGGCCATTAGGGCAGCCAGCCCGGTGGCCTGTACCTGGAGAGCAGGGACCTGGCCCTGGGCAGCCACATCGCCTCTCTGCACATCAGTCTTGATTTGTAATATGGGGCTAATAACCATTCCAGGGTTGCTCTAGGGATCAGAAATAATCTATGGCACATAATATACCTGTCACAGAGCACACCTATAATAAATGAGGTTATCATGACATAAACATAGTTAACATTTGCCATGCGCCAGATATCTAACGGGGTGGTTTCTGCTCTCTCGGACCTCACTGATACAGTCTAACTAGATGTCTAGAGTCGGGGGGATTTTCCCAGACGACCATGAGACATTTGCACCCCCCGCCCCTGCCGCCACTACCCCAGGGTTTAGGACAAACACTCACGGGCTTAAACTTCCAAAGGGGACAACAGGTGATTTAGCCAATCTATGTCCCTAGTCCCTGCTCTCTGCAACACACACACACACACACACACACACACACACACTGCCACTACCCCAGGGTTTAGGACAAACACTCACGGGCTTAAACTTCCAAAGGGGACAACAGGTGATTTAGCCAATCTATGTCCCTAGTCCCTGCTCTCTGCAACACACACACACACACACACACACACACACACACACACACACAAAACTTGGACCATTTTCACAGGCAAGTCCTCCGAGATGCCCTGCTAACAGCCATTCCTCCATAAGCAAAGCTCTCTCCCAAGCCTCGTGAGACTGTCACCTTTGGCTAGGATTCTGAGAGAGCTGAGGCCAGCGCCTCCCAGGCCGCTCACCTTCTCCCGCACAGCTTTGGCTGTCTGGTACACCTCTTCCCGGTTGCCCACATCACAGATGAAGTAGTGGCACTCGGTGCCCATCTGCCGAATCTCCTCCGTCGTCTCCTTCAGGCATTTCTCAGTCCGGCCCCACAGAACGATCTGGAAGGAGGACAGTGGTGCTGAACAGGTGATCGCTAAGCAAGCCATCAGAAATTCAGTACGTAAAGCAACTTGCTCCATGACTGCCATGATTCCATTTGAAACGAGTGTGCAAAGTCACAATACGACTTCTTAAAGGGAGGTCGCCCACTCTAGAGGGAACCGAGAGTTTCTGAGCCCACTGATGCCCCACGGCTGGATGAATGCTCTGCAAGTCTTCCCTTTTTAGAATCTATTGTACTTCTGACTGTGCTGGGTCCTCACTGCTGCATGCACGCTGTGTCTGGCTGTGGCGAGCTCGGGCCCCTCACTGCAGGGCGGGGCTGCTCACTGCAGTGGCTTCTCCTGTTCCAGAGCATGGGCTCTGGGGTTCTGGGGCTTCTGCAGTTGCAGTGCGTCGGCTCCAGCAGGTGTGGCTTCCGGACTCTCGGGCACAGGCTCAGTAGTTGTGGCCCACAGGCTTAGGTGGGGCTTCCATGGTGGCTCAGATGGTCAAGAATCTGCAGTGTGGGAGACTGGAGTGTGATCCTTGGGTCAGGAAGATCCCCTGGAGAAGAGAATGGAATGGCAAACCCACTCCAGTGTTCTCGCCTGCAAAATCCCACAGAGGAGCCTGGCGGGCCATAGTCCACAGGGTCACAACGAATTAGACATCTGAGCAACTAACACTTCCACTTTTCACAGGCTTAGTTGCTCTACAGCATGTGGGATCTTCCCAGACCAGGGATGGAACCCGTGTCCCTTGCATTGGCAGGCAGATTCTTAACCACTAGACCACTAGGAATTCCTTCATAAGGGACTTTCTTTCTTATGTATTCCTTCCAGGATGACATCTTCTGCTGGCCCCATTCAAGTGATCCTATCCAGTTAAATGTAGCAGCCGAGTTCTTCCTGTACAATGTTCCAGAACGCTTTCAGCTAGGAGCAAGCTGGTCTTCTCACCTGAGGTCTAGAGCCTGGTGGGTGAATGGACTGCAAGGCTCTGGCCGTAAGGTGCCAGGAGACTGAGCAAAGCCTTCCCTCTACCCAGCTATGGTCCCAGGTGGAAGGAGGGCAGGGAAGACAGGCAGCCAAGAAAGAAACATGACCTCACCCCACAGGTAATAAACGTGGGACTCTTTATGCCAGGAGATGACCCTGGCAGGACCAAGACACTAATTCTTAAAGGGAACTGGACAAACTTATGAATGGCTCTCCATAAAAGGCTCAGAAGAAAGGGTGGGCTAATTCTCAACCTTGACCTACAGGAGAATGACGCTCCTCTCCATGACATGTCGTTGGGTCCAGAGAGGCCCCTGTTGGTAAAACAGGGCTGGGTGACAGGGAACTAAGAATCCCAAGAGCCAGTGTAATCAGCACAGAGGCAGAAAGGCTGGGGGCTGGAGAGAATCAGAGAAAGGAAGAGATAAAAGGCTCCTTGAGGATTAATCTAATGGGTTTCTCTTTTGTTTCTTCTCTTTAAAATTATCAATGAAATTCCTCCTTTAAAAACAGAACCCAACATGGAAACCCCATGTGTGAAACCAGTAAAAGGAATAAATTACACGTCCAACTGCATGTTTTCTTACTTGAAAAGCCACACATGAGAGCAAAAAGGCTGAGCTGGAAAGGCGAACATTTTCAAGTGGGTGATAGATGTAACTTGAGTCACACCAGACCAGAATGTATTTGCTCTGCAACTCAGTACAGAGGAAAGTCACACAGACAAGTAGTCGTTGGTGATAACAGTTTATCAACTGTTTACCTTGAAATATCAGAACATTCACAATACCACACAGGGTGCAAAATGGCTGCAACTGGTGGTGGAATAAATTACACGTCCAACTGCATGTTTTCTTACTTGAAAAGCCACACATGAGAGCAAAAAGGCTGAGCTGGAAAGGCGAACATTTTCAAGTGGGTGATAGATGTAACTTGAGTCACACCAGACCAGAATGTATTTGCTCTGCAACTCAGTACAGAGGAAAGTCACACAGACAAGTAGTCGTTGGTGATAACAGTTTATCAACTGTTTACCTTGAAATATCAGAACATTCACAATACCACACAGGGTGCAAAATGGCTTCAACTGGTGGGACACACAGATGTGTTGATGGCTCCCATGGATTCGACTTTTTTATTAGAATTTAAAAAAAATATATATATATTTACTTATTTGGCTGTGCTGGGTCTTAGTTGTGGCACTTAAGAACTTTAGTTGCAATCTAGTTCCCTACTCAGGGATCGAACACAGGCCCCATGCATTGGAAGCACAGAGTCTTAGCCACTGGACCACCAGGGAAGTCTCCTTTTATTAGAGTTTTTAAAACTTTCGAAATATTTCTTGAAGGAGAATAAGAGTGTTCTTTCTATTCCTGCAACATCTCTGGGAAAGCCCAGTTTGAAAACCACACCTTGTCCAACAGCTTTATTTATTTTAATTGAAGTCTTGAAATACGGGAAGGGCTTTACAAGGGAGAATTCCATCAGCCACCCTCCACAATGACAAAAGTCCTCCAAGAGCAAACAGACTGTGATTAGACAGGCTCCAAGGGACATTTTCTTGTCTGTTGAACTAAAAACAGACTTCAAATATGTTTCTCCAGGGAAGGCTGGAGAGATTTCCTTCATGAAGAAGAAAGAGATCAACTGTTCAGTGTTCAGTCATCTTCCATCATGTCAGTCCTCACTGCCGTCTTGTAGTCACTGTCACCCTAGTTTCCTCCCATCCTCCCTTGTCACCCCATCCATCTGTCCATCCATCCTTCCTCACATTCATCCACCCACCCACCCATCCTTTCTTCTTTCTACTCACCCCACGCCACCCGACTCCATCCATCCATCTAATTTCTGAGCATGTCAGATTGAGGTGGAAGAAACCCTTGGCCTCCTTTCTTCTGCTCTGGTCCCTGCCTAACGCCCTCCAACCTCCAGCGTGTCTGGGGAACAGGACCCGGGGGCTTGCACAGTTCCTAGTGTCTGGCTGAGGACAAGAGTGGTGCTTCTGGGACTCGGAGAACTTCTGGACTAGTTGGCAGGGCAAGGAAGCTCAAAGCAGGGATGTGTATGGGTTAGAAGGTGCAGGGGTCCAGACACCTGAGAGCACAAGGAAAACAGCAGAGAGAGTGTGCCAGGGAGGCAGCAGTGTCTGCATGGCTGGAAGGACACGCTGGAGAGGAAAACGGGGACTGGACCGAAGGAGGTGAAGCAAAGGCTGTGCCCCACTGTCTTCCATGAGTGGGATGCTGAGGTTTGGCCATTTCTTTTCAGGGGTCTGCTGAGGATGACCCTGGTGGGTTGGAAGACTGGCCTCCTCGTGTTCAGAGCCTCCATCTCTGACAGAGAGCTGGAAAGGGTTTATTTTCTGTCCTCCTAACCCCATCCCTCTGAGCCAGGAGCTCCCTGAGGACCTAGATTCTGCCTTGTTCATTTCATATCTCAGTGTCCGGCAACTTGAGTGCTATTTGTTGAATGAATGAATGAGAGTTCAGGGCTGCAGGTAGGAAGGGTTGCAAGGTGGTTAAGTAGCCTCTCTGAGGGTGAGACGAGCCCAGCTCCCTTGATTGAGCTGTTTAGGGTCCCAGAAGCTTCGACCCAAAGGCTACTTAGAAGAGTCAGTGAGACCTGGGGTTTCACTCAAAACCACCCTGGACTGAGCTGCAAACTGAGGCCCGGCAAGCGTGTGGCCCCTTGCTGCGTGTCTCTGTGCACGTCTGACTGAATGTGTCTCTCTCTGCATGGGTTGTGTGTGCAGCCTCTGCACTGCTAGGTGCTTCCTTGGGCCCATGGTGGATGCTCAGAGTTCCTGGGAAGCCAGGGACTTTTAAAAATATATATTGTTTTTAATTTGTGAACAACTTAATAGAAGTCCAGATGGCAGTGGGGGCACCTGAGCTGCTGACTTGCTTGCAAAGGAAGCCTGTGGATAGGAATGGGTGCAACCAGACTTCAAGCCTAGAGATCCTTCTCTCTCACCCACCTTAGGGCCCTCTTGGCCTAAAATCATTGGTCCCAACCTTCTTTGACACCAATTCTGCCCAGAGCAAGTTGCTGTGGTGGGGATAGTGTGGGGCAGGAAATCCCATCCCCACAGGTAAGGCCGGGGCTGCAGAAGGCCCAGGGCAGAAAGACAGGAAAGGGACAGGGACCCTCCAAGCTGAATGATTGGTCAAGGTTTGATGGGCTGACCATCAAGCTATCAGGCTGGGCATGTTCCCATCTTAGGACCCAGGCGCATCTCCATGGTGACTGGGAGGCCAGGGCTGGTCACCCTGATGCAGACTTCAAGTCACTGAGCCACCGGGGAGTGGGAAGGATTGGGGGTTCCTCCGGGGCAGGTACTGCCTGGTTGGCGCACGGCATCTGCTCCCTCCTCCTCCTCCAACCCCTGCTGGGACCCCTCTGGGACCCCAGAGTCACTGACCAGGAACCTGGCAGGCAGAGTTCGGTGGCTGGCCCAGGCAGCTCCTCACCAGAGTCACTAGGGGTGACCCCAGACACCTAACAGGACAGGGGTCCCACCAGGTGCCCGAATGAGACTGAGGCCTGGGCAGGTAGGAGGTCTGAGAGGAGTGTGGGGTAAGCCGCCCAGGAGTCAGGCAGATTTATGAGCCCTGGGAACCCAACACAGCCTCCTCTTAATTAACTTTCAGGACAGAGAGCAGCTGGGGAGGGTCAGCAGCCCAGAATTTACTCCTAAGCCGGGCTTACAAAATAAGAGCTCAGAGAGGCTCGACACCTTCTGGCCTCCCCTCCCCTCAGGGCAAAAGGCTAGCTTCTGTCCTGGAGAGGAGGAGGGAAGCAGGGTAAAGACCCCTGGCCTTCCAGGCCTCAGGGTCCTGCCTTCTTCTTCCTCAACACTGCCCTCACAGTGAGGCTGAAACCCCCCAGCAGCCCCCAAAGCTGACGGCTACTATGATCCATTTTTTTATGGCCGAGAATACTGGCTCAAAGGTGCTAAGTTAGCTTGTCCAAAGTCACACCCAGTGAGTGGTGGGGGCAGGATTTGAACCCAGAGCCTTTGTCCTCTGCAGAAGCACCCCTGAAACCCAAGGCACAGAGTGGGGGGAGGTTTCTGAGCTTTGAAAATTCTGCTCCCAAATTCCATGTGTCCTCATACCAGTGTTTCTTCCCACCCAGCCCTCAGCTTTGTCTCCCTCGATGTCCACACCCCATGAGTCTGCTCACCAGGACTGCATAGAAGCCCTGCTGAGGGCTGGGCACTGTGCCCTCAAGGGGGTTAACAGAGCAAATCAGACATGGTCCCTGTCTCAAGGGGACAGCTAGGAAATGAGAAGGCAGTTGGACACAAAGTGCCGTGAGTGGGAAAAAGAAGAAGGTGAGAACTTGACGCTAAGATATTGGCTTTTTTTTTTTTACCATCTCAAGTAAACTTTCTAACAAGTGGAAAGCAGTTGCCCATGAGAATCTAGATGTTTTCATAAAAAAGATTCAGGACGTCCCTGGTGGGGCAGTGGTTAAGAATCCACCTGCTAGTAGAGGGGACGGTAGGTTCAAACCCTGGTCTGGCAAGACTCCACACGCCACAGGGCAACTAAGTCTGCGTGTCACAACTACTGAGCCTCATGTCCTAGAGCTCGTGTTCTGCAACAAAAGAAGCCACTACAACGAGAAGCCAGAGCATTGCAACTAGAGTGCAGCCCCCGCTCACCTCAGCTGGAGAAAAGCCCACGCAGCAACAAAGACCCAGTACAGCAACAACAAGAAACCCAAGAGGTTCAGGTGAGTTTCTAATGTATTCATGAATTATAATAAATTATATAATATATAGCTATATATTTACATTTTAAAAAATAAAAGAGGGAACGTCATTTAAATTGGGGCATTTCTGAGGTTGCTGTATTATACCCGTTGTATATCTAAGGCAACTGCAACTCAGAGAGGCTAAGCAAGTGATCTGAGGTCACACAGCAACCAAGAGGACAGAGCTGGGATTTGAGCTGAGGTTTTTCACTGCCATTCCCTGTCCCAGTAGGAGAAAAGCTATTTCTTCTCTTCATGTGGTCTCATGGGATTAAGCACGCAGAAACTGGCAGCCACCGAGTGTTCAGCACATTCTCTATTTCCCATGGAGAAGAGCTGAGAAAGTCACAGCACTGCCCCTTGATGCACTGTCCTCTGCAGCCAATAGAATGAAGAGAGTTCACACCATGGAGAAATGGCCAGGATTAAAGGCTGCAGAATTACCACCCACATAGGATAATCTCGTCTCTAAAAACATAACAAGCTGATGGACACCACCAGCTTTCATGAGCCAGGCTACATAGGAACAGGGGTGGTCTTGGGTAGGACCTTAGGTTTATTTCTTTGCGCTTGTCTATCTAATGCTTCTAAAAGACAAATATCATCATTTATGATCTTCAAAAAAGGAGGACAAGATAACAGCTTTCCTGTACATCATTTCCGAAACAGGCTATTTCACACAAGTGACTCAGCATAGCTTGTCCAACCTCCTCTGGGTGTCCATCCAGTGTGAGGTGACTATTTGCATGTCTCTTCTCCCCACTGCTGAGTGAATACACGAGGTGACAGTGAACACCTTACACTCACTCATTCTGCACTGTGCGCTGTCTCTCCATTTCACACCTGCGTATGATCTCTTGGAGGGCAGGAACTAAACCTCACCTATCCTGGGTTCCCTGGGACCCTACCTAGTGTGCAGCACAGACTGTTTTAAATGCCAAGGCTACTTGTGAAATCCTATTCAGCCTGCAGAACCCTGTCTGAATGGCCCCTCAAATCTGAAGTTCCCTGGCTCTTTGTCCCTCATCCCGACAACAATAACAACACCACTATACACTGGCTAACAGCTATTGAGCATTTTTCATGAGCCAGATACTGTGCTGAGTACACCCAAATGTTTCCTCCTTTCATTCCCATAATCCCACCTGTAGGTAAGATTTCTCTCCCCTTTCTACAGGTGAAGACAGGTAAAATTACTTGCCCAAGGTTATATTACTTATAAACAGTGGCATAGGTGACTCAGAACTCATGTTGCTGATGTTTTCAAACTGTGGTGCTGGAGAAGATTCTTGGGAATCGCTTGGAAAGTAAGGAGATCAAACCAGTCAGTCCTAAAGGAAATCAACCCTGAATATTCATTGGAAGGCCTGATGTTAAAGCTCCAATACTTGGGCCACCTGATGTGAAGAGCCAGCTCATTGGAAAAAGACTCTGATGTTGGGAAAGATTGAAGGCAGGAGGAGAAGGGAGCAACAGAGGATGGGATGGTTAGGCAGAATCACAATGGACGTGAATTTGAAAAAAATCCAGGAGATAGTGAAGGACAGGGAAGCCTGGCATGCCGCAGTCCATGGGGCTGCAAAAAGTCAGACAAAACTTAGCAACTGAACAACAGCAAAGCACACAGATGAGAGTGCGCTGGGCCTATTTGTGAACACCCGGCCTCCCCTAGGAGCTTGAGAAGTCCTCTGGGGAGTCCTTAATCAGCATCCAGCATGGACCAGGTACAGAGTAAAAACCAAGCGCTGTCACGTGACACTGGCCCCAGGAGGGCTCGAGAAAAATCTGCTGACCAGAGAACAGTGAGTGTCTCTCCTCCACCCTGGGCTCACAGGAATGCCTGGCCTTGGTGCTCATAGCTGGAGTTCAGCTGGGGCACATGGCCCCACCAGAGACATGAGCTGGGTGGTCTCCGTGTGGCTCCCAGGAGGAGCATCTGTTTATAATTGGCAGCCCCGGAAAGATCCAAGTCCCTGGGCAGGTCTTTGGCAGACCTGCTTGTGTCCCATGGGCCCTGGGTTTTGGAGCAAAGCAGTGTTGAGCTGGCTTTTCAGAAGGAAAGAAAAGACCCATTGGAGACCCCAAAGTGTGGCAGGGTGGGTAGGGGTGGGATGGTCACAATGTGAAGAGTACACAGCTCTCCTCCAAAGTCAGCACTTCCAGCCGGAAGATGTGAACAAAAATCCACTCTGTGGCCAAATGAGAAGAAGCGAGCAGCAAAACCGAGTGTGTGATGAAGAGCAGGGCGCTAGCAAGGAGAGGCTGAGTGGACATGCCTGTGGGCTGGCAGGTAGTATTTGAAACACTGACACACACTCCTAGTAGGTACATATAATAGAGCAAGTTACATTTGAGTTTTCTGCTCTTTCACATCCCTCTCTATTTCCAAAAATAGACTTCTCTGATTTTTTTTAATTTAAATTTTTAATCTCATTTATGTATTTTTTGGCCACGTGGCATGCAAGATCTTAGTTCCCAATCAGGGATCGAACTTGTGCCCCCTGGCATGGAAGTGCAAAGTTCTAACCACTGGACCACCAAGGAAGTCCTGAGAGTTTCTTGGGTAGAGGAGCCTAGAACATGGGCTCAGGAACAAGATAGCCTGAGTTCAGTTGTCTGATTTACCACCTACGCAAACCTGGAAAACCCACTTAACTTCTCTATAAATTAAAGTTGCAAAGCATCCACTTGGAAAGGTGGTTGGGAGGATGATGGAAGGACTTAATGAATGCTGGCTATTATTTTTATCACTGTTATTGTTCAGTCACTAAATCATGTCCAACTCTTTTTAATGCCACAGACTGCAGCAGGCCAGGCTCTCCTGTCCTCCACGATCTTCTGGAGTTTGATCAGATTCCTATCCAACGAGTCAGTGATGCTGTCTAACCATCTCATCCTCTGTTCCCCTTTCTCCTTTCTTCTTCTTATTACTACTACTATTATTATTAACCCAGAAGCAGAAATAGAGCCTCCTTGCTCCCAGAAGTTTCCTTTATCCTCCACAAAGTTCTTCCCCGGTGGCTCAGATGGTAAAGAACCTGCCTGCAGTGGAGGAGACCAGGGTTCAATCCCTGGGTGGAGAACATCCCCTGGAGAATGGAATGGCACCTTATTCCAGTATTCTTGCCTGGAAAATTCCATGGGTGGAGGAGCCTGACAGACTACAGTCCATGGGGCTGCAAAGAGTTGGACATAACTGAGTATATGAGCAATGCATCCTCCAGAAAACTGGAGTCATGGGGTGATGGATACCTTTGTTATTGCTGTTCAGCTGCTCATTCGTGTCTGACTCTTTGCGACTCCATGGACTACAGCACACCAGGCTTTCCTGTTCTTTGCCACCTCCCAGAGTTTGTTCAAACTCATGTCTATTGAGTCAGTGATGCCATCCAACCATCTCATCCTCTGTCATTCCCTTTTCCTCCTGCTCTCAATCTTTCCCAGCGTCAGGGTCTTTCCCAATGAGTCAGGTCTTCAGGTAGCCAAAGTAGTGGAGCTTCAGCTTCAGCATCAGTTCTTCCAGTGAATATTTAGGACTAATTTCCTTTAGGATTGATTGGTTTGATCTCTTTGTTGTCCAAGGGACTCTCAAGGGTCTTCTCCAATACCACAGTTCAAAAACATCAATTTTTTGGCTTTTTTTATTGTCCAGCTCTCACATCTATACCAGACTACTGGAAAAACCATAGCTTTGACTATATGGACCTCTGTGGGCAAAGTAATGTCTCTGTTTTTTAATATGCTGTCTATGTTCATCATTGCTTTTTTTCCAAGGAGCAAGCGTCTTTTAATTTCATGGCTGCCGTCACTGTCCACTGTGATTTTGGAGCCCAAGAAAATAGTCTGTCAGTGTTTTCACTGTTTCCCCATCTATTTGCCATGAAGTTATGGGACCCGGATGCCATGATCCTAGTTTTTGAATGTTGAGTTTTAAGCCAGCTTTTTCATTCTCCTCTGTCACCTTCACCAATAGACTTGTTAATTCCTCTTCACTTCTTCCATAAGGGTGGTGTCATCTGCATATCTGAGATTGTTGATATTTCTCCCTTCAAACTTGATTCCAGCTTATGCTTCATCCAGCTGAGCATCTTGCATGATGTACTCTGCATATAAGTTAAATAAGCAGGGTGACAATATACAGCATTGACGTACTCCTTTCCCAATTTGCAACTAGTCCATTGTTTCATACAAGGTTCTTGACCTGCATACAGGTTTTGCAGGAGGCAGGTAAGGTGGTCTGGTATTCCCAGCTCTTTAAGAATTTTCCACAGTTTGTTGTGATACACTCAGTCAAAGTGTAACCATTGAAGCAGAAATAGATGTTTTTCTGGAATTCTCTTGCTTTTTCTATGATCCAAGGGATGTTGGTAATTTTATCTTTAGTTCCTTTGCCTTTTCTAAATCAAGCTTGAACATCTGGAAGTTCTTGGTGCACATACTGTTGAAGCCTAGCTTAAAGGATTTTGAGCATTACTTTGTCAGCTTGTGAAATGAGTGCGATTGTACTACTGGAACATACTTTGGCATTGCCTTTCTTTGGAACTGGAATGAAAACTGACCTTTTCAGTCCTATGGCCACCTTTTCTACTCCTGAGTTTTCCAAATTTGCTGGCATATTGAGTACAGCACTTGAACAGCATCATCTCTTAGGATTTGAAATAGCTCAACTGGAATTCCATCACCTCCACTAGCTTTGTTTATAGTGATGCTTCCTAAGGCCCACTTGACTTCACATTCCAGGATATCTGGCTCTAGGTGAGTGATCACACCATCGTAGTTATCTGGGTCATGAAGATCTTTCTTTTATAGTTTTTCTGTGTGTTTTTGCCACCTCTTCCTAATATCTTCTGCTTCTGTTAGGTCCATATAGTTTCTGCCCTTTATTGTGCCCATTTTTGCGTGAAAAGTTCCCTTGGTATCTCTAACTTTCTTAAAGAGATCTCTAGTCTCTCTCATATTGTTTTCCTCTATTTCTTTGCATTGATCACTGAGGAAGGTTTTCTTATCTCTCTTTGCTATATTCTCTGGAACTCTCCATTCAGATGGGTATATCTTTCCTTGCCTTTAGCCTCTCTTCTTTTCTCAGCTATTTCTAAGGCCTCCTGAGACAACCATTTTGCCTTTGGCCTTTCTTTTTCTTGGGGATGGTCTGGATCACTGCCTCCTGTACAATGTTACAAACCTCCGTCCACAGTTCTTCAGGCACTCTGTCTATTCGATCTAATCCCTTGAATTTATTTGTCACTTCCACTGTACAATCATAAGGGATTTGATTTAGGTCATACCTGAATGGTCTAGTGGTTTTCCCTATGTTCTTCAACTTAAGTCTGAATTTTGCAATAATAATAATGGTGGATGCCTAGAAGACTCCAACTGGGGCTTCTTTGCCTCACCTGTGGACACAGCCTTGACCAGGGTTGAATCCCCAAATCTTAGAAAGTGCCTGTTCCCATCCTTCTATCAGACATAGAGGACCCTCCTGAGTCCACACCCCAAGGCCTAGGAAGGAGGAGACCAGCATCAAAAGCATCCAGCTGCAAAGCAGACCATGGGTCACCTGTTAGGCGGATTTCTTGAAAGGAGAGGTTTTCAAGCTGAGCTCTAAGGACCCTGGGGGTTCTAGTGAGGAGCTTCAGGGTTGCTGATGGGTGGGGAGCTTAATAGAGTTCCAACCCACCCCCTCATCCTCCACCCCGCAGAGTAGTGGCACTTTCATTAGGCTTCCATAATACCCATTTCCACAAAGATTCTGTTGCTGAAAAGAATCGAGTTTGAATGTTACCACTCTGGATTATAGCCTTTTGCTCCCAGGATGGACTTTTTCTTTTTTTACTAGAAATGCACCCAGGTTGGAAAGCAGGTTGGAAGCCTCTAGCTCTCTCTTACTGGGACTGCCAGCCTGTCACTCTCCTGCTTCCCCAACAAGCCACCAGCTTTTCTTCTTCCAAAAGGCAACCCTTCAAACTTGACAACGGAAATTGGGTAGCACTTCCAGGTGTCTCCTTCCTGGATTTCAAATTAATTAAATAATCTATTTTTGGTCACACCCTGAGGCATGTGCAACTTCCCTGACCAGGGATAGAACCAGTGCCTCCTATATTGGAAGAGAGGAGTCTTAGCCACTGGACTTCCAGGAAAGTACCGGTTCCTGGACTTTCTTTCTGCCGTTCCTCCTAGGAGCCCTGTTTCCAGACTCTACAAGCCCTGACTGCACCCTGCTCTTTAAGAGGCCTCGGCTTCATTACCTGTGTCCCACTGTTGACCTGTGACCTTGGCAGGTCACCATGGGCCTCTCTCCTAGGGACTTAGGCCAGAGCCTGCCTTCCCCGCCCGCTCCGGCACCGCTGAGCTCCCAGAGCAGGCCTCCCACAGAGCTGCGCGTGGTCGGATTGCACAGGCTCGTCCCCTGCCCGGGCCTGCAGAGAATGTTCTGGCTACTGCTGGCTCAGCTGTTGGAGAGGATTGTTTTGAAGCTCCTCAAATTAGATCGCCCAGCGGTGTCCTCCTCCCACAAGTCGCTGACCACAGCCTAGAGCCGGGCAGAGACTTCCTCCCGGCCACGGTCCAGCCTGGAACGGGTCCCTTGGGAGGCACAGGGATGACCACGAGGGCTTGCACCAAGCTCAACACCTGCCGTGGTCTCTCACCTCGCCCTCTGACAGCTCTGGGTGGGGCCGGGGGTGGGGGAGGGTGGTATTGTACCCATTTTGTCCAGGAGAAAACCAAGGCACAGGGTTACAAGACCGGCTGTGCGATATACCCAAAGTTACTCAGCTGGTAGGAAACTGAGCTAGAACTCCAACCTCTACGCCCCATCCTGAGCCCTCCACCTCTGTCCTTCACCTGCAGGCGTGAAGGGACCCCCTAAAAGGATGGGTCCAGTCACTGCACAGGTGTCACTGAGCACATCCAAGGGGCGAGGACTGGACGATGGGGAAAGAAGGAAAGATGCTGCCTTGTCCTGGTACAGCGCCTGGACTTGCTGACCAAGTACTTGCTGAATGATGACAGTAATGATCCTCGCCCTGCTGTAAGGACACTGGGGGTCTTTAGAGGCTGAGATGGGAGAAGGGGACAGGAGCTGCTCCCCTGAGCATGGTGCCCAGGGCTGGTGGTTGGGAGCATCCTTGCTTCTGTCGCCTCCTCCGCTGCTGCCACTCTGGGCTGAGCCCCATCATCCCTCACCTGGCTCACAGCCATGGCCCATAGAGGTCTCCCAGCTTTGACCTTTGCCCCAGTGCTCCCAACTGTGCCTCAGTCTATCTCAACACAGCAGCCACAGAGATCTTTCCAGAAGTGTCAGACCCGTCACTCTGCTTACAACCCCCAGTGGCTCCCCGTCTCACCCAGAGTGAAATCTACAGTATTCACGATAGAACAGTAGTTCACTAGTTTCACTGTTGTGAAATCTAGAGTGACCACGAGTTTCTCCTGCTCTGATGTGCCCTCATCTCTCTGTCCTCAGCTCTTCCCCTCTCAGGGCTGACTGATCTCTACCACGTTGGTCTCCTTGCCTGCATGACCACCCAGCCCGCTTCTAACCCAGGACCTTTGCATCAGCTGTTCTCTGTCCTCTTCGCCCAAGTAGCCCTCTTCTCATGCCCTATCTTCTTACAGATTCTGCTCAAACATCTCTTTACATGAGGGACCTTCATGTAAAGTCCTCCTGACCCCCAAAGACTCACTCCCCAACACTACCTCTGCTTTTTAAAAATAGTTTTTTATTAATAGTCTTTATTTTTTATAGAGCCTTGAGATTTCCTACACACTCCTGCCTGCACATATGGACAGCCTCCTCCACCATCAATTACTCACCAGAAGGGCACCTGCATTACAGTGATGAACGCACACTGACACATTATTATCACCCAAACTCCACAGTTTATGTTAAGATTCATTCTTGCTGTTTATTTTCTGAATTTTGGCAAATATATAATGATATGTATCTACCATTGTAGTATCAGAGAGTGTAGCTTTGCTGCCCTAAAAATTCTCCAGGATTTCCTATCTTTTCCCCCAACCTCTTTCACCACTGATCTTTTTACTGTTTCTATAGTTTGGCCTTTTCCAGAATGGGATATGGTTGGAATCATCTAGGATGTAGCCCTTTCAGACTGGCCTCTTTCACTTAGTAATATGCACGTGTGGTTCCTCCATGTCTTTTCACAGCTTGATGGTTTCTTTCTTTTTGATGGTTCATTTCTTTTCAGCACTGAATAATATGCCACTGTCTGAAGGCCCCACAGTTTATTTATTTACTCATTCACCTACTGAAGGACTTCTTGGTTGCAAGGTTTGGCAATTAGGAATAAAGCTGCTATAAATATCCCTTGTGTATGTCCCCACTTTTTTAACTTCCCAGATCGCTTCTTTCTCAGTCCCTGAGACACATGATGTATGCCTCCACGTTGAATGCCTCATGTCCCTGAGGACAGAGGGCGCCCTTGTCAAAACCTAACATGGCCACCTGCCAAGAGCTACAGCTCAGAAACCAAGTGTGACAACTCAGTTGAGTCCCATCTCATCCCTGAGTGTGATTCTTGTGAACCTTCTGGTTCTGAGACCACTGGGAAAATCCTCCAGGGAAACCATCTCCAAGACCACTCTATGGGAAAGCTGAATAACATCTCACTTCCAGCCAGAAACCCAAGGGCTGTGCCTCCCCACTGTTTGCCCTCAGCCCACACGTGGCAAAACTCAGAGGAGGTGGGGAAACTCAGGCCAGAGTCACTGGCGGAAGCCCCATGACCACTGTCCCAGTTCCTCCACTTGGACTTGCTGATGGTGAATGCCAGGTGACCTCGGGGGTGCTGCCAAGAAGGGGAGAAGAGGGGCAGCATTTGCAGACCACTCTCCAACCCAGTATATGTCTTCAGTATTACCATCTTCAGAAATGGGGCCATATTTCCAGTGTTCAGGCCTTGCAGGCTATGCCGCCAGAAGTTTCAAGGAAACACTTGAGCCTGAACTCTGAAGCCAAGCTCTTTCACTACTCCCCATCTTGCCTCATTCACTCATTTGTTCTTTCACTCATTCAAGGCATAGTTATTGGATTCCAGGCACTGTTGGAGGCTCCAGGGTACAGTAGGAAAGAAATTCATCCCGCTCGCCTGGTGTTTGCTTTCAGGTGTTTATGGGGAACAAGGGGACCAAGAGACAATCAATGATGGAACATACAATATATAAAGGTGGCTAAAAGTGAAGGAAAGGAACAGGAAGCTTTGTAGGGGGGGTGGATAGAGTGATCATGCAGCAGGAATAGTATTTAGCCAGGGATGGGGACAGAGAGGGGCTTCCCAGGTGGCTCAGCGGTAAAGAACCTGCCTGCCAATGCAGGAGACATAAGAGACATGGGTTCAATTCCTGGGTATGGAAGATACATGGCAACCCACTTCAGAACTGCCCGGATTATCCCATGGACAGAGGAGTCTGACAGGCTACAGTCAACAGGGTCTCAAAAGAGTCGGACACAACTGAAAGTAACTTAGCACGCGTGCAGGTATGGGGACCCACAGCCTGGAGAATCCCAGGGACGGGGGAGCCTGGTGGGCTGCCGTCTATGGGGTTGCACAGAGTCAGACACGACTGAAGCGACTTAGCAGCAGCAGCAGCAGCAGCAGCAGCAGCAGGTATGAGGTCAGGGAGAGCCTGTCTGATAAGCTAACATCTGGGTAGAGACTTAAGGGAAGTGAATGAGGAGGCCATGCAGATATCGGGGGAAGGAGCATTCCAGGCAGAGGGAAGAGCCAGTGCAAAGGCCCTGGATAGGAATAAACTTGGTGTGTTCAAGGGACAGCAAGGAGGCCAAGTGGAAGAGCTGAGTGGGAGATATGAGGCTGGGGCTTCCTAGTGAGTGGTAAGTCCTTTCAAAGGGTTGTGCACAGAAAATGGACAGCTCCACCTGGACTCTGGAACAAGTTTCCACTGCAGCACTGGGGGTTTGGAATGGGGTCAAGAACCAGGGCACTCTGGAACAAGTTTCCACTGCAGCACTGGGGGTTTGGAATGGGGTCAAGAACCAGGGCACTCTGGAACAAGTTTCCACTGCAGCACTGGGGGTTTGGAATGGGGTCAAGAACCAGGGCAGTGACCACAGCCAGGAGATGGATGGAGAGGAACGGGGCAGGAGGAGGCGAGGTGAAGGTGATGGAGGAGGAGGATTCAGCAAGACTGAAGGTTTGGGCTGCCAGGAGAAGAGGGGTGCCCAGAGGACCCTAAAGGGTTTGACCTGAAAAAATGGAAGGGCAGGATTGCCATGAATTGAGACCCCAGGCCTCCCTCTCCTGGGAAGGCCGGCTTTGGCAAGTCCCAGGTTCGGAGGAGGAAGAGAAAGATCCGCAGGTTCCTTCCGGTTCCAAAACACCCAGCTTAAGCAGGGGGAGGAGGGGGCGGTGACAGAGGAAACAGTTCCAGGTGGCCAGGCTCCTCAGGAAGAGGGTGCCTGGGGCGGGCCACACAGTCCAGCTACCCACCTAGCGTGCCCGGGTAAACACGCCAGTTTCCAATAACAAAGTGGTGGGCCACCCCAGCCCGCTCCGCGCGCAGGGAGGCGGTCCGTGCTCACATGATGGAGTGAGGGGGTGGCAGGAGGAGCCGCCGGGGGGAAACCTCAACGAATCTGGCAGGAGGCTCCAGGAAGTCCTTCTGAAAGTGGGCCCCGAGTCGGGCGG
>SJYC01032629.1:0-11131 GCA_006408675.1 Madoqua kirkii | reverse complement strand
CCCTCACTCCACAGGGCAGGGGGCCACCCTTTCGGCCCTGGACTGCCTACCCTTTGCAGCCCCCCGGCTCTTAACTGCCCTTGGGGATTGGAATCCGCCTGGCTGGGGCCAGGAAGGCCAGTACTCTGTTCTGGAGTTGATTTGCTGTGTGACTTTGGAATGAGTCACTTGGCATCTCTGGGCTTCACCAAATTCCACTGGGAAAGTGGGGAGGTTTGAAACCGGCCTCCCTCTGCTAGTGTGCGGAAGGTCAAAAGTGCAAGAAACCCTCACCAGGCTGCCAGGGCTTGTGAGAAGCCTCAAGTGCAGGGGCCTGGCCTGTTGAGAAGGTAGAGCTGCTCAGAGGGGCCAGCCCTCCCTGCTCCCAAACCCAGGCTTCTGCTTTCATTGAGAAGCTGGGGCTGTGGGACATACTGGTAAAGTTTCCAGGGCCCAAGGAGCCTGCACACTGGCTGCCCTACATGGACCCCACTAACTCAAGAACTTTAAGAGGCTGGGAGATCCTAAAATGAGCGTAGATCTTTCGAAAGCACCCCAAGAACCCAGCTCCTAATGCCAGAGCCCATTCTAGCTTCTCTTTTACTGAAGTTAATATTTGGGCTTCCCTCGTGGCTCAACTGGTAAAAGAATCCACCTGCAGTGTGGGAGACCGGGGTTCGATCCCTGTGTTGAGAAGATCCTCTGGAGAAGGGAACGGCTACTCACTCCAGTATTCTGGCCTGGAGAATTCCACGGACTTAATAGCTAAATCCTTCTCTCTCGCATCACCCTGTTTTGTCTTTCCAGCATTTTGCCACTATCTGAAAGTTTAACAGTTATTTGCTGGCTTGCTTCGTCTGTCCCTCTTCCCCAGTGCACACTCTACCATGCACTCCCCCGCCCCTGGCTTGGTCATCAGGTGCCTGGTGAATCTGTGAGTGAATGAATGAAATCCTCTTGCCTCACGTGTGATATGGGCACTGACATCCCTGGAGGGGACCTTGGGAGGAATAGCGTTGACAGCCCAGGAGGTATGGCTATCATGAGGACCAATCACACCACTTGTTGGGCCTGAGAGAAAAAGGACAATGTGTGGCTGTCAGGTGAAAAAATTATTGAGAATTTCAAGATGGTGACAGCAGGGCACTGACAAGTGCAGGGCCCTTGTCATGTGTGACAGCTAGGGTCACACACCCAGGAAGCCAACAGGGTGTTCATACATAGAGAGCACTCAGAAGCAATGCCCAAGGCAGGGAGTGGGGAGGTGGGGAGACCGAATGCCAAGTCTTGGGCTTTCCACACCTTCCCGGGGCTGCAGGAAACTCAATCCAATAGAGTTTCTCCTTGTTGCAGAATGGATGACACCTCCCACACAGACAGCTGACCACAGCTAGCTAATTGAGGGTTGTCTGTGCTCCCAATGGACGCGTGCAAAAAGCAAAAGCAGGCAATATGGAGGCATGTAGGATTTAGGGGCAATGGTAAGCATGTAATGGTCATGGCCTTGGTTAGCATTTAGTCGGGAGCTTCTCTAAAGTGCTACAGTGAGGCCCACAATCCAAAAAGCTCTAAAATCCTTTTTTCCCCCTTAATTAGACCCATACATTTAGCCAAGTCCACAACCGGCCGTGGACCTGAGCTGCTGGTCCACTTTAGAGATAAGGCCCCAAGGTCCTGGCAATATCAAGGGCATGGCCAGGAAATGGCTGAGCTGGGCCCTGGCATCACTTCTGGGAGCTGCTGGCGAAGGTGAGAATACAGCTGTTGTTTGGGGTAGAGAATGACGGCCTTTTTATGGGGGCAACTCTTTCAGCATCCCTTTTCCGACCCCAACCTGAAGCCTAGGAGGCCCTTGAGCTGGTGTGTCCCAGGGAAGCCTCCACCTAATTAAGCATTATTTATGGACTGGCCTCCTGAAGACAAGCTTTAAATTACTTGCAGGCTGTGCCAAGGTAACTGTCTATCCTACCGGCTATTAATTAGGAATCAGTTTAATCTCTGCTGGACGAAGGTCAAACACTATGGAGTTGACCCGGCTGACTGGCGTCACACTATCAGGCTGAGGATCTGGGGCTGGAGGGCTGGGGGACTCAGGGGAAGTGGCAGGACATTGCAACGGGAAATGACCTGGTCAGCACATCCTGCAAAGGCCAGGATGCTAAGAGCAAAGCCACGTGGGCCTCGGCCCAGGAAGCCAGTCAAGGTGGGGTTTCCCTTTAGCACCAGCCCGGCAGAAAGTGGATTTCAGTGGTCCTCAGAGAGTGCCCCAGCCCTCCAACAGCAGAGAATTCTGCTGGAAATTCAGGCTTCCCTTGCCTGCCTGGTCATGCAACCTGTAGAAACCCTTCTGTAGTTCCCTAATGCTCTTCTGGGGCTTCCTAGGTGGCTCCTTGGTAAAGAATCCACCTGCAAGGCAGGAGATATGGATTTGACCCCTGGGTCAGAAAGATCCCCTAGAGAAGGAAATGGCAACCCACTCCAATATTCTGGCCTGGAAAATCCCATGGACAGAGTAGCCTGGCGGGCTACAGTCCACAGGGTTGCAAAAGAGTTGGACACAACTTAGCAACTAAACAACAACAGTACTCTTCTAATCAAGTCCGATTCCAGCCCATGGCCACCAGGCTCTATGAGCTCTGCCAGGCCAGACTCTCTTATCTCCCACTTTTCAGACATGCTCATTCCCTTGGCCTGGAATGTTTGCCTTCCATGGCCTCCACCTCAATTTTGATGCCTCACTTAGACCCTGCTCCTAGCCATTCCCAGCCTTCCTCCTCCAGAAGACAGAACGCCTGGATACAGATCTCATGAGTGTGTGTGCTGTTAAGCAAGTATTTAACCTCTGTGAGCCTTTGTTTTCTCATTTTTAAAATAGGGACACAGGACTTCCCTGGTGGTCCGGTGACTAAGACTCCATGTTCCCGATGCAGGGAGCCTGGGTTCCACCTCTGGTCAGGGAACTAGATCCCACATGCCGCAAGTAAGAGTTTTTACGCCACAACTGAAGACCTCGAGTGCTGCAACGAAGACCTGGCACGGCCAAATAAATAAATAAATTTTTTTTTTAAATAAAAAAAAATAAAATAGGGACATAGTTCCTCCCTCATTGAGTTGTTCTGAGGAGCAAATCAGATTGTTCCTATAAACAACTTAATGTATTGTTGTTGTTTAGTTGCTAAGTTATGTTCAACTCTTTGCCACCCCATGGACTGTAGCCCCGCCAGGCTCCTCTGTCCATGGGATTTCCCAGGCAAGAATATTGGAGTGAGTTGTAGTTTCTTTCTCCAGGGGATCTTCCCAATCTAGTGATAAACCTATGTCTCTTGCATCGGCCAGTGGGTTCTTTACCATCTGAGCCACCAGGGAAGCTCCATTTAGTGTGTAAGAAGTTTTATTAACAATGGCAAAGACTGATTGGAAACCCCTCCCTTTGCTCAGAGCTGCATCCCACTCCATCAAAGTGTCTGTCATGCTTCAGTGTCACTGAGAGCCACGGGTCCGTTCTCCCAGCTAGCCAGAAGAGGGACCTGTGCTTTTCCCCTGCGATGCCCACCCGGTCCCTGTGATCTAGGAGAGCCCCCTGCACACCCTTCCCCACTGTCAGATCTACCCCCATAAGAAGCCTTCCAGGATGACCCACAGTTTTCTTTTCTGTGAAGCAGCTGCCAGCCCAGCGTGGGGTCAGTTCAGATCCCCTGTTGCCATTTTGTTCTCCAAGGACAAATCCCACAAATGACACTCGACTTCCCTAGCCACACTGCCAGCCTCTCTGTGTGCCTGGTGAGGGTGGCTGGCACCTGGGAAAGAATTTGCATTCATCAGGTATTCAGGGCATATCCAGCCAGTGTTTTCTGAGCCCCTGGCTGGCAACAGTCCCCTGGGAGGTTGGGACTAGCACTGTCATATAATAGATGAGAAAACCGGGGCTCAGAGAGTGTGGACAGCAGAATAATGGCTTCCTCCAGGACGTCCAAGGCTCCCCAGGTGGCTCAGTGGTAAAGAATCTGTCTGCCAGTGCAGGCGACGCAGGAGATCCAAGTTCAATCCCTGGGTCAGGAAGATGCCCTTGGAGGAGAAAATGGCAACCCATGCCAGTATTCTTCCCTGGGAAATTCCATGGACAGAGAAGCCCGGTGGGCTAGTACAGAGGGTTGCAAAATAGTTGGACATGACTGAGCAACTGAGCACACCAGGATTTTTTAGTCACTCAATTGTGTCTGAAACTCTTTGGGATCCCATGAACTGTAGCCTGTCAGGCTCTTCTGTCCTTGGAATTCTCCAAGCAAGAATACTGGAATGGGTTGCTATTTCCTTCTCCAGGGGATCTTCCCAACCCAGGGGTTGAACCCACATTTCCTGCGTTGGCAGGTGGATTCTTTTACCATTGAGCCACCAGGGAAGCCCTGAGCATACCAGGATGCCCATATCCTAAACCCCAGCACCTGGGACTATGTTACCTTATACAGGAAAGGGAGATTTAAGGTTGCAGGTGGAATTAAATATGCTAATCAATTGGCTTTAAAATAGAAAAACTGTCCTGGATTATCCAGGTGAGCTCGGTGTAATAACAAGGGGCCTGAGAAGTGGCAGAAAGACAGGAGAGGGAGATGTGATCACGGAAGCTGGGTTAGGGTGATGCAATCTTGACAGCTTTGAAGGTGGAGGAAGGGGTCATGAGCCAAGGAATGTGGGCAGCTTCTAGACGCTGGAAGATACGAGAACATGGATTCTTCACTCTAGCCTCCAGAAGGCACATAGCCCTGACACCTTGATTTTAGCCCATGAGACCACTGCTGGATTCCTGACCTCCAAAACCGCCAGAGAATGAACGTGATTTTTAAGCCGCTGAGCGTATGGTGTGTTTAGCACAGCTGCAGGAAGCTCAGGCAGAGAGGTGGAGAGCCGGAGAGCTCGGTCTGAAACCGGAGTTTGTCTCCAAAGTCTGTGGGCTTCCAGTGGCATGGCAGCCCCTCCCTCATGCTAACCTGTCAGCATCACTTAAGACAAACCCTCTATTGGACTTCTCTGGTGGCTGGGAAATCCCATGGGCAGAGAAGCCTGGTGGGCTAGCCCACTGGGTGGTAAAAGAGTTGGACACGACTGGTGGCTTAGTGGTCAAGAATGTGCCTTGCAGTGCAGGGGACACGGGTTCAATCCCTGTTCTGGGAAGATTACACATGCAGCTGTGACTAAGACCCAATACAGCTAAATAAATAAATATTTTAAAAAACAACAGCAACAACAACTCTCTGTCATAAAGATATGCCCCAGAGGCTTTTGTAGAGGGTGCACAAGAGGGGTTGAAGGAACAGTCAAACAGGAGCCACAGCCTCATTTTCTTGACCAGGACTTTTCATATATTATCTCACTGAAATCTCCTTTTATAGATGAGGAAACAGGCTCAGAGAGGTCTAACAACTTGCCTAGGGCCACTCAGCAAGTGAGTGAAAGAGCATGCATATGAATTTTGGTTTGTTGACTCCTGAGCTCAAAATCTGAATCACAACTGTATACCAGCTCCTTAAAAAATAAAGCTAAACTTAGGTGAACACACGTGTGCTCGTGCACACACACACATACCTGCCAACCTGAAGGCTCAAGAGGCAGGCCCCAAACCAGCACAGCCAGTCAGGAGGAGGAGGGCACAAGCTGTCCCCAGTCCACACTGCCCCGTGCCCCTGGCAGGAGGATCCCCACTGCCTCGCTGTGGGTTCACCAGAGAAGTGGCCTGGAGAGTTGAGGCAAGGCTGCCCCCTCTGCCAAGTGAGACATGAGGACATGGCATGTGGGAGTCGAAGGTGGCCTGACTCCATGTGGGTGTGTCTGGCAGGACTGCCTGCCTGCAGGAAGGTCACACTGCCCTTTGTGGTCACACTGGCTCCAGCCCCAGCTCCCCATGGTGACCTGGGATGGGGCCTGCGAGAGCTCAGGGCATGCTGGACTGGCCAGCTGAGCTTGACTGTGTCCCCCGGCTCCTGGGAGAGATCTAAAGGCACCCAGAGATTCCTTCCAACCTTGGAAGCACTCGGCATCAGAGAGCCGGCTTCTCACACCCAGGGCAGCATGAATAGTAACACTGACCTAGCAAAGGGCCCTCCTTTACTCTCCTGTCCAAGTGGCCTTACAACTTCCAGAAAAGGATACCAAGAAAGTTTGTTGACAACCTGCTGGACCACCATAAGTGGCTGCTCAGAAGGCTTCTTTGAGGTACAAACTCCCTGAGAGCAGACAGGTTTCAGCTCAAGCCAGAAAAGTCTATCCTGTCTCTTTTGCTGGTAAGTGTCAGTAAATGACCTGATAAGGTCTGCAGGACTGGTGGCTCAGTGGTAAAGAATCTTCCTGCAGTTCAGGGACACAGGTGACTCAAGTTCAATCCCTGGGTCCGGAAGATCCCCTGGAGGAGGAAATGGCAACCCACCCCAGTACTCTTGCCTGGAGAATTCCATGGACAGAGGAGCCAGGTGGGCGACAGACCATGGGATCACACAGAGTTGGACATGACTGAACGACAGCATGCGTGTCAGTAAATGACCTGATAAGGTCTGCAGGACTAGACCTGGAAGGGCTGGCTAAGAGATGCCTGGAGCTCCTGGACATTTGTGCCTGAGATGAAAAACTGAATTGGTTCCTCCTTAAGAAGGAATACTAGACATCCACTCCTGATCCCTTGTTCCTGGTAACAGCAGCCCCATGTCCCCCACAGAAGTCCATCTCCACACTTACACGCTGTGGCTTGGCTGTTCCTCTAGCTCAGAGTCAGGCCCGAGACCCACAGCTGGCCAACCAGCGATTACACCATTGTCACTGTCTGCTTCAGCCCAATCCAGCCACAATCAGAGAGACTCAACTCCTGGAGCCTGGAAACGTTGGAAGGAAGGTACCGATGTGCCTGCTCCACTGGGAGCGGAGGGGGTTTACAGCAAGGGGCAGATGTGAGCAGTCCCAGGCTGGGGAGGGCCTGCCAAAGGTGATACTAAGTCCAGACAACACTGTTTGGTCTCCGGGAGCCAGGCTTGTGCTCATGTCCTTTAGACACATTTAAACTCCCAGCAGCTAAAAGCACACGGTGCATGGACTCTGCTCAGAGCTCTCAATGTGATCTGTTCTGTAAAATGATTAACTGAGAGGCCACAAAACTCACTGGTTCAAGAGCAGACGCCCAGAGTTCAAATCCCACGTGGCCTGTCACAAGCTGTTTGATCTTGCTATGGACCCTCAGAATCTGGACCAGTGAAAAAGATGATAGGGCTTCCCTGTTGGTATACTGGTTAAGAATCCACCTGCCAATGCAGGGGACATGGGTTCGATCCCTGGTCTGGGAAGATCCCACATGCCTTGGCACAACTAAGTCTGGTGCACCACAACCACTGAGCTCTAGAGCCTAGGAGCTGCAACTACGGAAGCCTGCGTGCCCTAAAGTCCATGCTCTGCAACAAGAGAAGCCCCTGCTCACTGCAACTAGGGAAAGCCCGTTTGCAGTAACAAAGACCCAGTGAGGCCATAAATAAAGAAAAACAAGGGGGATACCAATTGAAAAAAGAAGACAGCACTGCCCACACTAGAGCTCACTGTGAGGAATAAATGACTTTGTTACGTGTCAGGTGCTAGCACACAGTAGGTGCTCAGTAGATATGGATTCCTATCAGCTATGATGGATCAGTCATGCCTTCACTCAAGCAACAAAGATTTATTAAGTGCCTACTGAGTCCCAGATACTGCCGGGTGCTCAGGACACTCAGGGAGTAAGAGGACGTGTCCCCTGCCTCCCAAGGATCTCACAGCCTTTTGGAGAAGACACATGGCAACAAGCAGCCACAAGCGTGGGGAGTTGCCATGGCAATCCATGACTTTGGCCTCACCGCAGCCCAGCCCTGACCAATTGAGCTACTTGGACACAGAGGTGAAGATGACTAATAGGGAAGCTGGGTGGCTGTCTGTGGAGTGGGCAGCCAGGACCAGAGCAGAGGCCTGGCCTTTGACCAGCCTCTGTGCCTAGACTGGAGAGGGGCCTGCAATGGACCAGCCCTTGAACACGATGAAAGAGGCCTCCAGTATGAGGGATGATGCCAGGCCCTGAGCCCTCCCTGGGGAAGAATGATTCATTCTTACTGACTTCTAGAAAGGGTCAAGAGCTAAAATTCCCAAGGGCTTCTATGACAGGAGCAAATTTCTCTCTTTCCTGCAGACTCTCAGAACCAGGGTGAGCCTGGCCAGCGGACTCTTCGCCTCTGTGACCAGCAGAGCACTTGGGCCAACAAGCCAGGCCTGGAGGTGTCCGCTTTCTCTCCGCCCCCACGCCAACAGAAGGAGCCATCATTTCTTGCAAAACCTCTGGTGCTGAACTAGGAGGTTTACATATATTATTTCACAGAATCTTCATACTTTTGTTTTTCAAATAGGGGAAGCCCAGAGATGGTTATTGCCCAAGGTCACACAGCAGGCTGTTGGGAGGCTTCCTAGGATTTAAAGGATTAGAAACTGGCTCCCAGCAGCCCTGGCTAGCATCATGAATGGCAAGAGTGCTCTGGCCAGTGGGCTGGTCTCCACCACTTGAAAGACCGCAGCAGCTGTGACACTGTCCACGGGCCAGTCCTTGGCTTTGGGGCTAGAGTGGCCAAGTTGCATTCCCCTAGGCTGGGAGCTGCACGTGGGCTGGGTTCCCTTCGGAGGCTGGCTCAGTCCTGGTGGAGTAATTAGGGCTTCTAGCTTCTGAGTTGCTTAGTGGTGGCATGGGGGCCCTGGTTGAGGGCTGAGCAAGGCCTGGGATTCCATGTGCCTGGGCGAGAAGAGGGAGCCCTCCCTTGAGGGGCAAAGGCACAAGCTAGAAAGAGCACGCTTCTTCACCTTGGAGTAAAGAACCGAAAGTTGAGGACCCAGTGAGATAACACATGGCAGATTCCCATGATACTGCACTGGGTAGCTATTCCCTACTCCAGGGGATCGTTCCAACCCAGAGATTGAACCCAGGTCTCCCACATTGTGGGTGGATTCTTTACCATCTGAGCTACCCGGGAAGCCCAAGAATACTGGAGTGGGTAGCCTATCCCTTCTCTAGCCAATTTTCCCAACTCAGGAATTGAACTGGGGTCTCCTGCATTGCAGGCAGATTCTTTACCAGCTGAGCTGCCAGCGAAGCTCCAAGTAAGGAGCAGCTAAGAGAAAAGACCCTGATGCTTGGAAAGACTGAAGGCAAAAGGAGAAGGGAGAGGCAGAGGATGAGATGATTAGATAGCATCACCGACTCAGTGGACATGAATCTGAGCAAACCCTGGGAGATAGTGAAAGACGGGGAAGTCTGGTGTGCTGGCGTGCTGTAGTCCATGGAGGCGCAAAGAGTCAGGCAGGACTTAATGACTGAACAACAAGGGAAGTGTGTCCTAAGTAACTTCCCGGAATAGTTTCGTTCAAGCCTTATGTTTTCCTTCTAAGTAATGGCATCCTTTCAAAATACGCACAAAAATCTCACACAGAATTCTAAGCTACAAGATCTAAGTGAAGCTGAGTGAGTTAAATGGAGATGAGGACACCTGGGAACCCCATCTGCTCCACCTCCCATGGGGTCCCACCTTCTGGGAACCCCTTGGGTGCTTTGGAATCCAGTTTGAAAACTCGGTCCTAAAACCTCAACTGGTGTTGGGGTCTGCCTTGAAGCTACTGGGGTTCAGACGGCCCAGAGCTCTGTAGAAGACTGAAATGCAGACAGGTATCTGTAAGCACTTCCCAGGAGTGTGTTTCAATGTGGACAAAATAATCATATGGTTCACTGCTCAAAGTGCTTTCTTAGCCCCTTCCCTGAAAGGCTACTGCAAAGGGGTTTCAAGATTGATTTCCCCAAAACAGGATGTGGCCAACAGAGTCAGGAAAGCTTGAGCCCAGTGACCTTCGCCAGGCTGACTCTTGTTGGTATTAAGTATTACCAGGCCACAAATCTGTGTTGTCCACTCTGGCTTGACCTTGGCTTTGGGTCGCAGTACTCCAGAGTCTCTTGCCTCTGACATAGGCTCCAGTTCTGGCCCTGAATCAGAGCCTCAAGTTGTTGGATGGGTTTTGATTGGATCCAGTCCCAAGCTTCTTAATCTGGTGTCTGGGACAGGCATTGGGGGACCCAATGATGTCTTAAAAGTATAAAAATCTGTCTCTTTGTGCATTTTTCTTCAGACTGGGTTTATGTTACTTTCTTCAGATCCTCAAAGGGCTCCACAACCAGCAAAAGATTAAGACTTACTGCAAACCCTTTAGTTTCCACCTCCTTCAAGAAGTCTTCTGAGATTTCCTTAATTTACAGTGATCTTTCCCTTGTCTGGGGCTCAGTGGGTAAAGCGTCTGCCTACAATGCGGGAGACCAGGGTTCGATCCCTGGGTCGGGAAGATCTCCTGGAGAAGGAAATGGCAACCCACTCCAGTACTCTTGCCTGGAAAATCCCATGGACTGAGAAGCCTGGTATGCTAGAGTCCATGGGGTCACAGAGTTGGACACGACTGAGCGACTTTCCCTTCCCTTGTCTGAATTATCAAAGCTCTAGGTCACTTGGGAGGATTCAGCTGGGTGACCTTGAGTTTAGATGGAAGGAGCTGGCACTCACTCCTCAAAGTTGGCTTCCAGCTAGAGGTGCCACCCTGGTAGTAAATGAATGAAATACAACTGTGCTGTTTTCCTGCTTATCAGTTACTTGTTCAAAGCAAACCCTGATAACCAATAACCTTAATCCTTTGGCAAGTAACCCACTCATTGTATGCAAATACTGCTGCTCAGTGCTTAAAAAAATGTTTTGGTGAGGTCAAACTTAAGTACATCCTGTTGACTCCTGGACTGCTCATCGATTCTCTTTCCAGAACCCTCTGTGTACTAGGTAGTTCCCATTACTAAACAGCTTGTCTCTTGACCTCTCCATAACCCTGACTGGGGTGGGCTGGGCCAGGCTGATAATATTTGACCCAGAGGGAAAGGGCTTAGTGTTGAAGCTAAAATCCTGGTTTTGAAATCTGCCTTAGGCCAACCATTCAGGGCAACTCACTTCACTTGCATCTTAGAAATGGGCTGCTGACGGCCACTGTGGAAAACAGGTTGGAGGTTTCGCAAAAAAACGAAACATAGAACTACCCTATCAGCCAGCAATTCCCTTCTTGGGTATATATATCTGGGAAAAAAAAA